>PVIU01020544.1:0-33773 GCA_004026605.1 Ondatra zibethicus
GGTTTCAAGTGTATGTTTCCAGTCCCATGTGAAACTGCCAGTGACAGAAACAAAAGGAAAATAGGACATATGTTCCCACTTTGGTTCCAGACAAACCTAGACATATGACCTAACTTTGAAACGCTACTCTGGCTGGAACAAGAGAATTATCCAGTGTTTTCCATGGATAGAGCTAAACACTTAGTTCCTGTCTAAATTTAAAGTCAGTTCTTGTGTATTTTATTTGATTTGTAATAAATAGAAAGAAACCTGGGCATTGCAGCTCTTTCATCTTTTCTATTCTTAAGTGTCAATGATATAAACAATACATGTAACAACTAGCCATCTACTGTTTACATGTATCAGGAACTGTAAGGAACAGAGATCATATACTTATCTGTCTTGCATTCCTGAAGTTTAAATGTATCTTGTATTCATTGTATCATGATGAAATGAATAAAACTTATCTGAGTACACAGTTTTTTCTTCTCTTTTTTCCATACCTAAAACTAAATTCAGGAGATTAAACTAGCGTCAACACTCATTAGCTACCTAGCTACCATTCCCACTAAATACTTTCTATTTATTGTTTTATTTCAGGGGATGTACTTAAAACCATAGAAAATATTTGCTAAACAAGTCACTGAAAGTCCCTGAAGATGGAAAAAAAATTGATACATTCTCTTTGAAATCTGGAATGTGTGCTGTCATTAAAAATTAATTTAGTGTTTAGCTGTACATAGACTTGAATTTTTACAGCCATAGTGACTAAAATAAGAGTTTGGTTCTATATTATCTGTTATCTAATACTTCATCTCAAACTCTAACTTCTTGGTTTTTAATTTCCAGAAAATTGCCTATTTTATCAGAAACCCAGTTTGTCTACAGGACCTGAGGTGTGGAAGCTCACTGAGATATTTATCATAGACATTTCTATGAATTATTTGAGAATAAATAGCTGTCTTTAAAAAGTGTTGAAGTCTGTGTTGACTTCTGGGTTCTGGTTGATGTGGGAAACCTATGTGTAGTGTAGTAGTAGTATAAGATGAAACATTCTCAGCACAGAAGAAAGAATGGTACAGATTGAACATTCGATATGCAGAGCATATTGAAAAATACCTACAGCAGAGTAGTCTGCCATTCATAGCTGTGATTTAGTTGTCTATTGATTTAGTGACTCACAGACCAAAAGCATTCTAACACAGGTCTGTTATTTCCAAATACATTGTAGGCATATGTCTTATTACTCTTTTAACAATGTAGCCTAGCAAGTACTTACTAAAAATGAACATGTAATCAATATAATAAGCAATCTAGAGATAATGCATTGTGTATAGGAAGATGTGTATAGGTTACATAAAAATTCTGTCATTTTTCATCAGCACATGTATTTTTAGATTTTAATGTCTGTGGGAAGTCCAAAGACAATTGTCATAAAATATAAAGTGATTATAGTAGTGATTTTTATAATAATCACCATAGCTGAATAATTATATGAGAGAAGAATACATCTCTCACAGAGAAAAGTAACCAGGCAGAGATACAGATGGGGTCATTAGTGAAAATTTCTCTTAAGGGAGTTTCCTGTCGTCATTTTCCCTTGGCCTTGAGAGAATCATTATTACCACCAACCTTTCATCTTTTACTTTGTCTCAATTCCTTTGAAGCTGTATTACTATCTTGTTACATCCTCAAAGCACAGAAGGCATGAAGGCTTGTGACAGCTATGATTTTCCTCTACATTAGTTACCAGTTTGGTATAAGTATCAAATCTTGATGACAGAGATTTGGTTAACACCAAATGATGACAGGTTTGTTAACACGATGATTGCCTAAGAGAGGGATTGGATACAGAATATAGGATGCAGAATTCTATACAGAATATAGAATAGATATCTTGGCTTACGTTATATTCTCCTTCTTGTCCTCAGCCATGATATTATTATCCTTATTTGTTCATTTCCACATAGCAAATAAGCCTCCTTTATTGCTCCAGGCAAGCTTGCGCTGTTGCCTGATGGCAGCCGCTATTAGGCAGAGCTCTGGCCCTGTAATTCGTCACTCTATATCAAAGGGGATTGGGTGACCATCCATCATTATTTCAGCAAGTCCCCTTAGGGTCCTTCTTCTCACTAACAGCATTTAAGCAAATTATTTATTTTCTAAAAACAAGACATTCGATGGGAGAGAAAGCAAAACCCATTCCAATACCAAGAGAAAATTTGATTTCAAGCTTTTCTATGTCTGACAATTGAATGTAATAAAACAGTAAAAATTAAACATGTTAAAGCTATTTTAATTCTTAAAATTTTAAAATATAGATTTAGTCAAGCTGGCTTTCCATGACACTTGGATTAAACTGGAATGCATTGATGAATTTAGTATGCCTGTTTGACTGGGCATATGGAATAGGCACCATAGTTTCATAAAATTCCATTCCCGATGCAACAAAAAGATATTAATTAAACATAGCAATTTATTTCCCCTTTTCTATTTTAATAAAACTATTGTGGAAATAGTATAATTGCCCTTTCCTATTTAATTTTTAAAAAATCTAATATTCTAGAGAAAATGTCATTCCTCTTTTATACTCACTCAGCTTTCAATCTGCAAATATATTTCAGGCATCTGTTAAGAGCCACTTCATACCACACTAAACTATATGAATTAATATCTTTGTTTATGCAAGGTAATAGAAAACAGAAGAAAAAACAGGGAAACGGGAAATAAATCAACATGTTTGGGAGCAAGTGTTGGACCTGACACAATAAATAAATCCAAATGTGTATATTTCAGGGGGAAACTAGTAAAGCAAATGAAATGTTATGCAGATAAAGTTGTTTGCCCAATTACACAACCAAAAAGTCTTCAAGATTGAGTTAAAATTGAGGATAAAGGGATAATGGGAGCTAAGTAGATTGCTAAATTATTTCATCCTAACATCTGCAAAACAGAATGTGTGTCAAATGATGAGGAAGCAAGATATGGTTCCCAAGGGAAGAAGGATTTAATATGCACCTTAAGAGATGGTTATAGATTTTATGTGTAAAGGAAAAATAGATTAATTTCCTAAGAAAATCATGATAAACATTCATTGAACTCTTCTGCTAGTGAGATACAAGGTTGAAGGTGTCAACATCATTTTTCAAGAAGTTCCATATTATACAATTCAATTAAATTTAGCAGATGTGAGGGAAATAATTGGAAAGCAATAACCTAGTATATAAGAAAACCTACAAAGATTCTCCAAACCCCTTTAAAGCTAACAACATTAAATACATGAAGCAAAATGTAATAATAGTTTATTTACTTTGTTAGGTGTATCCTGTTCAACTAATTTTTGCTTTCACACTTAAGTAAAACCCATATTCATGGGGAAGAATACAGAGGCCCCTAGAAAGATTAAGTATCAATAATGTTATATGACAGTAATATATCAATCACATTACTGAGTATATAGATAATGCACATGAAATCAATATGATGAAGATATATCTGTAGCCCATGCTTATTGCAGCAACATTCACAGGAGCTGATATTTAGAATTAACTTGAGTATAGCATTTGATGGATGGATAGTAAAACATGAATTAATATACACACTGATGGCTAAGTGGTTAAGAGCACTGCCTGAACTTTCAAAGATCCTGAGATCAACTCCCAGACACCATATGGTGGCTCACAACCATCTGTAATATTTGGTTCCCTCTTGAGGAAGAGATCTGGTCAGTTGTCCTCACCAACTTAGACCACAAAATCCAGCATTGACAAGTTCAACAGAACTGCCAAATATGGGCTACCTATGCATGCTTCAACATTGCAAGGGCATAAGTTTCATTTCATTCAATCATTCATGCCAACTATATAATGCTACTCTGGTTTAAAATAGAAGCAAGTCATTGACAATATGTGTTTAGTCAAAAGCATCACCCCAGCTCCCTAACACCCCTTTATACAAAGAGCCTGGAATATTATAGTCAGGGCCTCATCCCAGCCCCCTGGCATTCCATCTTTGGAATGCTCAGCAGGAACTCCTTTCAAGCCCCCTCCCCTGGGAGTTGCCTTAGTCCAAACTCTACCTCCAACGAAGCCCACCAAATGGAGACCCCGCCTCAGGGAGGGTCAAGAAAGCCCGCCAAACAGTAACCCCTCCCCAGGGAAGGTCAAGACGACTCCCACAGGCTACTTAAACTGTCCCCCAGAGAATGAACACATGCTCTCAGGGTTTTGTGTGGTCTCCCGGGTTTTGTGTGGTCTCCCCTTTTTTCTCTTTTCCTCTCCATGCTTTCCTGGTGACACCCAGGAGCATCGCATTAAATATGGGCATCTTTTATTCAGTCTGATTTAGTCTGATTGGAATTACTGCATCAGCAGAGAGGCTCCTCTAGGAAATATTCCTAATAATATGTATAAGCTGTCTAACACAATGTTAAATAAAAAAAAAATCCAAACATGTAGAAAGGACATAGTGATCTTCCTTTCCTTAGAGTTTCATTTTCTGTATTATCACTTCACTGGCTTACAAAGCCCAAATATCTGTGGGCAGTGTTAGAAATGAATAATGTTTTTAAATCTGAACCATTTTTAATCATGTGAATATGTCTTGTAGCACTCCACTCTGGCCCACTTGGAAAATGAATCTGTGTATTTGGACTGTATATGATACCTGTCCACTAGCCATTCAGAAACTCTCTTGGTTATCAAAGTGACTGTTAAAGTATTGCATACTTTCATTCAATTTCATTTTATTTGACTTTATTTCATTCATCAACAGCCCTAAAGCACAAGAGTAGTGGTCACTACCAATTCAAAAATACAAAGGAAAATCCTAAAATTCTTTGGAGTAAGATGTAAAGACAGAATAAGGGGATAGCACAATTTTTTAAGTGTTCAAGAGAAACTGTAGTCATATGATGTTTATTTGAATGTATCATTGTAATGGTTCTATTTTTTTCATTTTAAAAATTTCTGTATTTACTTATTTTACATCATGGCCACAGATTTTATACCCCAGTCTCTCTAACTCACAAACCTTTGTACCTACCCCCCTGTAACCTATCAGATATCAACAAAATGTGGTATATCAAGTTGCAGTAAGAGTAAGTACATCCCCATATATTAAGGGTTGACAAGGCAACCCAGTATGAGGAGAACATTCCTAAAACGGTCAGAGACAGCCTTTGCTCCAATGGTAAAAAGTTCCACAAGAACACAAGAACACATCTGCAACATACATGGAAAATAACTAAGTCAGTCCCATGCAGGCTCCCTGGTTGTCAGTTCAGTCTCTGTGAGCCTGTGAGCCCAGGTTAGTTGATTCTGTAGGTTTCTTACGGTGTCCTTGACCTGTTTGGCTCCTCCAGTCTTTTTTCTCCCTCTTGTACAGGATTCTCTGAGCTCTGCCTAATCTTTGACTGTGTGTCTGTATCTGTGTCCATCACTTGCTAGATGAAGCCTTTCTGATGACATTTGGGCCAATCTATGAAAATCACCATATAAACAAACTGAAATAAAAATAAACACAAGATCATTTCATTAGATGATGGAAAAGCCTTTGACAAAATGCAACACTCCTTCATGAAAAAAAGTCTTGGAGAAATCAGGGATACAAGGGACATACCTAAACATAATAAAATCAATATACAGTTAGCCAATATCAAATTAAATGGAGAGAAACTCAAAGCAATTCCACTAAAAGCAGGAACAAGATAAGGCTGCCCTCTTTCTCCATACCTATTCAATACAATACTTAAAGTTCTGTCTATAGCAATATGACAACTAAAAGAAATAAAGGGGATATAAATTTGAAAGGAAGCCGTCAAAGTAGCATTATTTGCAGACGATATGATACTATACATAATTGATCCCAAAAACTATACCAGGGAACTCCTATAACTGATAAAACTTTTAATAAAGAAATTGGATACAAGAAAAATAACTCAAAAAATAATCAGTAGCCCTTCTATATAAAATTGATAAATACACTGAAAAAGAAATCAGGGAATCAACACTCTTTACAATAACCTCAAATAATATAAAATAACTTAGTGAAAATCTAACCAAACAAGTGAAAGACCTGTTTGGCAAATCTTCAAAGAGAGAAATTGGAGAAAATACCAGAAGATGGAAAGATCTCCCATACTCATGGATCTGTTTGCTTAACATAGTAAAAATGGCCATTCTACCAAAAGCAATCTACAGGTTCAATGCAATCCCCTTTAAAATTCCAACACAATTCTTTACAGACCTTGAAAGAACACTCAACTTCATTTGGAAAAAAACAAAATTATTCTATTTTTTATTGACTATATTAATAATCAACTATTAAAGTTGTATGTCATTTTTAGGTGAACTATTACAATAGAAATGTGTGATCATCAAACACAAGTACAGTTTAGTATTATTCCCTAGAGTCTTGGAATATATTCTCCATGAGTAAAGATATGTAATGACTAGCATGATCTCACTTTTGTGTCATGAGCAAACTTAGAGAACAAGAAATTAGAGTGATGGTAACAAGGATCACTTGGGGCGGGGAGTGAATTCAAAGAATACAAAATTTTAACAAGAGAGAAAAAGTTCAATGTATTTATTATACAATATTTTATGCTTTAAGATTATTAGTACAGAGTATTTTAAGGTATTTTTCTATGTCTTGTTTGTTTGTTTAAGAAGGGTATCAGTATGTAGCTGTGACAGCCTGGAACTCTCTATATAGACCAGGCTTGGCTTTAACTCACAGAAATCCACCTGCCTCTGCTCCCCAAGTGCTGGTATTAAAAGCATGCACCACCACATTTGCCCATATGAGAAATGAAGATGGTGTAAGGTAATATATTTATTCATGAGTTCAACTTATCTATTTCCTATACACATATTCAAATATCATGTTGTATATCATAAATACATACTATCTCATTAAAAAATAAGATAAGAATGTAGATTTGAGGATGAAATATAGATCAAAACATTCAACTTTCCACAAAAAAGTCGCAATATGACTCATATAGTTTACCATCAGAAAAAACAATCCCAATGAAATGTTTGTGTGACAATTTCAAATACTATAGTCAGTAGTATTGAAATTACATTGTAATAAATTACATATATATATTTGTTATTGTATCTAATACATGCACATATATATTTTCATAAATAAGGTTTCCCTTTATTTTTGCAACATTAATATCTCTCCTTTTAGTTCCCAGCATCTTTCTCCTTTATACCAAAAAGCAATTCTCCTAAAGCCAGAAGCCTTTCAGTAATTGCTTCTTTCAGGATTCTGAAATTAGTGTACCTCCCGTTATTTATTTAGCTCTTGACAACAATGAGAAATCTCTTAACACAACAAAAGAAGATTGAAATCCAACACTCTATCACCTAGTGGAAAATGGCCCTGAATACTAAACATTTGGAGATGCTTTGACTCCTTTTCATCATCTATAGTGACCAAGCTCTGTGTGTGCTATTTGCACTTTGAAAGAGTCCAAACAGCAAGACACTTAGTGTCACAGTTGCGGAGATGACTAGTTTATAGATGTGTGCATTAAAATGCAGTTTTAGGGAAAACAACAGCTTAATCTCATTACTGACAGCAAAGCAGAGAAGGATCTCACACAGTAAGGACAGTGTTTTAATGATCCCCAAACAACAGGCTATGTCAATCAGCTAAAGGAACCAGCTCTCCATCCCTTTCCATTTGGGGAAGATGCATGCAGTGAGTATAATACTCAGAATGGAAATGAAGACAATGAAGTTTACTGTATTGATCTGGAGTCATGTTTTAACTCATTAAGTGCAGACTTCTGAAAATTTTGATTAAGGTGGTTTAAAATCAAAGTTGACATGAGGAGTTTGCTCCATTCTCCTCTGAACTTCAAACACTTAACAGCTAGAGACGATTCTGGTTTTTAATACCAAATTTGATACAGAGGCCTCATGGAGCATTGTCAGCAAGAGAAAATAAATAATCTGTATTATGTGACTATGAAGATTTTCCATTTTTTTTGGATAGCTCCTCAAGTTTCAGTATTTTCAGCATGAGATGTTTATTACAGATACAGGCTTTTTTTCCCCCCCTTTAGTTTTTTTTTTTAGCCCTAGTATTTAAAAAAAGCTGTGTATTTGCATAATTGGTGATAATTTAAATAAATAAAAACATCTTGTGTTCTAATTTGTTTTAATCTTATTATCTTATGAAATCTTATTTTAGTCTTTTGCATTTGTTTGGTTTTCTTTGTCCTGGTTTCTAATCTTGCAATGTGTTCATCCAATGCAGTTTTTTTTTAATTATAGATTTCAGCACATAACATAGCCTTACTTTCACTTCACAGAGCAGGCCTCCTCCATTTCCCTGTTTCTAATAATTATTTTTATTATATAAACATTCTGTCTGTGGATTGCCATAGACATCTTCACAGGGCCCACATTTTTCTTCAGTAGCTGAATTTGAAAAGAAATCCCGCCAGGATTGAACCTGCTGTGGACAGAAGAAGCTATCAGGGCTCCTTTGTAACAGCATTTCTGTTTCTCAAAATATTTGCTTTTGAGCAAACTATTACCCAATTAATTTATATCACCATTAAATATGAAGTATATTTCTGTGAGGGCTCAAAACTAATAATAGAACAAAGAAAGGAAATGAGTAGTCTTACTGTTTAAGCTAATGGCTCCCTAAATGATAAAGAGATCCCAGGGACCAAAACATCTTAAGGGAATATAACACAATTATGATTAACATTGAAATTAAAATTGTGATAGTCTTTGAAAGATTCACATGTAATAACAAGCACTTCTGCCACTCTCTCCTCCCCTAGGCAACATGTAGTTTTAATTCCTGTAGGTGTTTTGATTGCCTTGGTAGCTTATTATCACTTCCTTTGCAGCCTGATGCTGGCCAGAGCCTTTCCCCAACCAGACTTATTGTGTAGTAGAAGTAGAAAGGACTAGCTGAGTTTTTGGTGTCATAAATGATGGCTAGGGGAAGAGAGAGCACCCAGGCTTCTGAAACTTATTAGAGGATAAGCTGCCTGGGGGAATAATAAGCTACCAAGGGGTTAGTCTGTCATTTCTCCAGCGAGGTGAAAATTTAGCAGCAGAAACATCAGGCCCCCAGGACTTCAGGGAGGAAGAGTTGAGGAACTACCAAATTATTCTGGCTCTATTTAATTGAAAAAAAATGAATTTGTAAGAGAATTTTAAAAATCTAAAGTTAAAAATCGAATCTGTTTGCTAAATCTTTAAATTGAAGTTTAACAAGCGTCTTAAGACTATTAATCGTTTGCCAGGCACTGGGCTCAATACTATTGCATTACTGACTCATTCAACTTTTACAAAACATCTATATGATCCCAACAAATCTTTTCTCAACACAGGTAAGAAAACTAACAGTCATGAAGGCTTAGCGACCTGCCTACATCATAGAGAAGCAGGGCTGGGATTGAGGCATTTCCCCTAATGTTTAAACTTAAGAAGTCTGAATTTTAAAATGTAACAAAACCATTAAGCAATTAATGTTGACTTATAGTGAATTAACACTACAGAACTCAAATATAAATACGCATGGTGTTTCAAACCATCATAATTTCTTACCTCCTATATATTTCAGAAATAACTATACTTCCCAGAAAGTTTGCAAATATGTTGTCTCATTTAAGAATCAATCTACTCATTAAAACAAGACAAAGACAACCATGTGATAGAGAGAAGAGAGTGTGGACAATGGAGGTTCCCAATACTAAATTTCTTACACAGTTAGGGTCAGGGCTCTATTCCCAATGTTACCAAGTGCTTAAAATTTCAATTGTATTATTTACAAAGTAGTTCTTTGATAATTTTCCTTTGTTACCAGAGCACAGAAACATTCATGATTGGACTTCAATTATACAAAGAAAGAAACCCAAATAATACACATAGAAATCAGGTAAAAGATATGTTAGCAATGATCTGGGTGATTACCTCTGGGAAAACTAATAATAAATAAAGGAAAACAGTTGTCGTCTGGATAAAGAAAAGTTTCACTTTTCTCTATCTATTAAGATTTTTAATATTAAGAATGGAAAATATTGGGACAAGAGACTTTGAGAAATTAGAGTCATACTGCATGATAGACACACAATTTCTCCAGTTTCATGCTAACATGAGTAGGGAAGCAGGTGGGAGGGATATAATTTTGTTGTTTTGAGAAACAGGTACAAGAAACTGCAAGTTCATAAAAGGGTTTGCATGTTTTTTTTAATGTGTGCAGAATCCAGCCAGGAACTCTGAAATTCTGCCAGATTATAACACAGTTACAGCTAAGGAATGTAGACTATTGTATTTGGAAGCTACTTTAAAATTAATTCTTGATATCCACATTTATGTTGTTCCCTCCCATATTTGAGTCTCTTTGATACAAAGAAAACTAGTAAGTTCCAGGTGTGCTTATTGCAGTGGTAGATGTTTATTCTTAGAAAATTGATTGTTTGTGATTAATATACATGCTTCATAATTAACTCTAAAGATATCATTGGTTAAGGACAGCAAACTTTTATTCATCATGGCCTTTCAGGTTAGAGATAGCTATCTCATTACTTTGGATCTTCTCTTCATATAAAAGACCAATTATTTAATCAATTTTTTTCATGATGCAGACTGCTGATTCTTTCAATATGTTTTGCTTTTTAACCTCTTCTAACTTGCTAGCACTCCATTTAAAATTCTACTTTGTATTCAGATAGATCATTACCAGAAAAGTCAGTCAATAGGATTTACAGTAAATTAATCCTCTCTGATGTAATGGATACAATTTACTTACCCAATGAATTTCTTTATTAACCACAAAACGGGCTTCAATTTCCAGTTTGATAATTTAATCAATTATTCTTTTCTTTGCCTGTGTCAACTTTTCATTCAAAAAATAGGCATTCTTTGAATTTGTTTTGTTGTTCCTCTTTTGTTTATTTCTTATTCTTGTTACTATCTTCTTTCTGAAAACATTTTCCTATTCATTCTTTCATATTTTTTATTTTTTAAAAAATAAACTATATTTTTCAATATATATATCCAAGTTCCCACTCCCTCTCCTCCTCCTATTCCCTCCACATACCCTCCCATCCCATACCAATCCAAAACTCAGAGAGGGTAAGACACATTGCTTTGGGGAAGATCCAAGGCCCTCCCTACTATATATAGGCTGAGCAAAGTATCATCCAAAGAGAATAGGTTCCCAAAATAGTCAGTAAATGCAGTAGGCCCCCAAGTCTGCCCCAGCCATGCAACTGTCAACCACAATCAGAGGGACTAGTTTGGTTCTATGCTTGTTCCTTCCGAGTCCAGCTGGAGTTGGTGAGCTCCCATTAGCTCAAGTACACTGTTTCAGTGGATGAACCCATCATGGTCTTAACCTCTTTGCTCAGATTCTCATTCCTCCCACTCTTCAACTGGATTTTGGGAGCTCAGTCCAGTGTTCCGATGTGGGACTCTGCTTCTGTTTCCATCAGTTGTTATATGAAAGTTCTATGGTGATATTTAAGATATTCAACAGTCTGACTACTTGGCAGGTCAAGATCGGGCCCCCTCTCCTCTATTGCTTAGGGTCCTAGCTGGGGTCATCCTTGTGAATTCCTAGGAATGTCACTAGAGCCAGGTCTCTGCCAAACCTATACTGGCTCCCTCAATCAATATATCTCTTTCCTTGCTATCATCTCTGTCCTTCCTCCATCTTGACTATCCAATTCCCTCAAGTTCTCCTCAACCCTCCCCTTCTTCCCTCCTCTTCCCCTTCCACCCTCCCTTCTCTCCCACCACCATGCTCTCATTTTTTTCAGTCCACCTTACTCCACATCCTCTCAAGCATAAGCTGTCATTAGTGTTTTCGATCTTAGCCATTCCTACAGGTGTAAGATGGTATCTCAGAGCTGTTTTGATTTGCATTTCCCTGATGGCTAAGGGTGTTGAACATTTTCTTAAGTATCTTTTGGCCTTTTGAGATTCTTCTGTTGAGAATTATTTTCTGTTTAGTTCTGTACCACTTTTTTTCAATTGGGTTATTTATAATTTTGATGTCTAATTTCTGGAGTTCTTTATATATTTTGGAAATCAGTCTTTGTCTGATGTGGGGTTGGTGAAGATCTTTTCCTGTTCAGTAGGCTGCCTTTTTTGTCTTAATGATTGTGTCTTTTGCTTTACAGAAGTTTCTGAGTTTCAGGAGGTACCATTTATTTATTGTTGCTCTCATTGTCTGTGCTACTGGGGTTATATTTAGAAAGTGGTCTCCTGTGCCTATGCTTTGAAGACTACTTCCCACTTTTTCTTCTATCAGGTTCAGTGTGGTCATATTTATATTGAGGTCTTTAATCCATTTAGACTTCAGTTTTGTACATGGGGATAGATATGGATCTATTTTCATTCTTCTACAGGTTGACATCCAGTTATGCCAGCACCATTTGTTAAAGATGCTTTCTTTTTTTCATTGTTTAATTTTAGCTTTTTTATCAAAAATCAGGTGCTCATAGGTGTGTGGATTAATATCCGGGTCTTCGATTCAATTCCATTGGTCAACCTCTCTGTTTTTATGCCAGTACCAAGCTGTTTTCATTACTGTAGCTCTGTAATAGAGCTTGATGTCAGGGCTGGTGATGTCTCCTGAATTTCCGTTTATTGTACAGGATTGTTTGGGCTATCCTGGTTTTTGATTTAGAAATATTAAATTAGCAGACTGTGGGACTCTTTCACCCATTCTTGGGGTCCTTTACTTCTACAGGGTTGCCTCACCTAGCTGTGGTATAAAGGTTTGTGCTTAGTTTGTAATGTGTTTAGTAGACATCCCTTGGAAGTCTTGCCTTTTCTGAAGGGAAATGGAGGAGGAGTGGATCTGGGGCAGTGACAGAGCTGATTGGGTGGATGGAGGAGAAACTGCAGTCAGGATGTGTAATATGAGAGATGAATAAAAAATATTCTTTGGTTAATTCACTAAAAATTATTAACTTCTCTAAAAAATAATAGGTTTCCAATGTATGTGTATATCATTCTGGTTCATTCCTTTCATTTTCTAACCCTTCACTCATCTCTTTGCCCCCTCCTTCTCTCTGTACTTTTATTATTCTCTAATTTAACATTGTTTTGTTATCTTAGTATATTTTCCCTCAAATCTTTATTTTTTTTCACTTGTATATGGTTCTCTTTTTAGTTTCCTGGCCTTTACCCATATTTGTGCCCACATTTATAGGCATATTTAATAGTTAGAGGTTGAAATTTGTGCATGAGGGGTTAAGTAGTCAAGGACAGGGTTTTTGATCAATATCATGGCCATCAGTTGACACTGGTTTGAAGTCATTTAAAACTGACTTAGTATCTCATTTAGCATAAAAATGTCCCTCCTCATAAAGCACTGATTACTATGGTAGCTACTCAAGGAATGGCTGGGTAGAATATAACCAAAGCTAAAATAATTCTGAAAAGCAAACATACATGTTGTCTTTCTTGTTTCAAAACTAGTGCACACCATAGGAATTGACTTAATTACTCTTTTTAATCAGTGAATGTATGAAAGTTGTTGAATCCACAAGCAAACAAATTATAAGAACACCCCCCCAATGAAACGTGTTTCCTGTCTGTAGTTGAAACATCTCAGTGCAGGGTAGGTATGGGGAGGATCAGGAAGGAAAGCTACAGCAGTCAGGAGTGAGCTATGATCCAGGGTCACAAACAAAACCAGGAGGAAACAATTAACCCCCCCCATAGAAGAATGGGAAAATAAATAAAATCTTCACTAACTAGTGAGAAAGAAATTTATCTAGTGAGCCCTTGAGAATTGTGCCTTCATAAAATTATCTGACTTGATAGTCTGAGAGCTACAGGATTTGACATTTTGTCTAAGCAACTCACAGACTATTTTATTAATTTTTAGAATATAATACTTGTGTTAGAAGATTTATGCTCAGGGGTTAGAGAGATGGTTCAATGGTTAAGAACAATTATTACTTTTAGAGAAGTCTTGGGTTCAGTTCCCAGTGCCCATATGACAGCTCATAATTGCTTATAACTCCAGTTCTAGAGTATCTGATGCCCTCTACTGAACTTCATGAGCACGTAATACATGGGGCAACCATTCATACATGCAGGCAAAATGCCTATACATATTATGTAATAAATAACAAAGTATTTTAGAAATAAGCATGATCACATGCATTTAAAATAATTACATGTTAAAATGATACTGAATTCACCAATGAAGGGATGAGTCAATACCCCTTTAGATTATCAAAATAAAAGTATAAAGTATGTATGGCCATAGATACCCATCAGGAATATTTTATAAACTTACTTAATAGGTGAAAAACTGACAAAACTTTATCTCCATGGAGTAACAATCAATGTGAGCCCCAGTTAACTCAATTCACATTATTATGAACAAATTTCTACACAATAATTGATTTTCCTGAAGTGAACAAAGTTACAGAATAGCCCAAAGACAAAGAAATACAAACATAACTCATGGAGAGTACTAGACAGTACACGCTATGATCTTTTTAATATATTTCAAAAGCTCTTACAACCTTTTTCTATCCTAGAATTTTTGTATTAAATGAATCTTACCATTCCATTAAATCGTGCTCAAGTGATATGAGAACTTCTAATCACCTGATTTCTTCAGAAACATTTTGGCTGCTTAGGAACAAAAGTTCTTGCCTATGTGAGTTTTATGGAAGAACTGGACTCAATGACAGATTCATATTCTGAGCATATTATTTTATGAGTACAGGTTGTATAAAAAGAAAAAATCAGAGGGTGGGACGTCACATGAAAAATGGAAAGATAAAATTGCCTAAATACTTACTCAGCTGGTCAAAAACCAGACTCTATAAAGAAGAAAGATATATTGGATTTAACCTCTAATGTTTCTAAAGATACCCCCTTGGAGGTAAGATACCCTAACCTAGCACAAGATATTATCAAACTACTTGCTACTCCCTAAAGACAAAGCCTTCTCCCCAGTGTTTTCCATTTCTTGGGCCAAGGATGGCACTAAAACATTTACCAAAGTAGTTGTCTATGAGTACATGAAAATTGTCAGAGGAAAATATGGCATACCTTAGTGAAAGATAAAAAATTAAGTTGATCACCATGAGAAAAATGAAGTAGCTGGTTGAGTATGTTCTTCACTGTAAAGTTTGGGATACCTCATCACAATCATTTTCTTTAATATATTTGACAGATACCTAACGCTGTTAGGAGTTTTGCTCTTAGCCATATTTTTCCATCTTTGGTGAAGGAACTTAAGTCGTACCACCCTAAAATATGCTACTTTGGGTGATTATTTTGAGCTAGAAACCTTTGGGAAAGAGAAAAAGTACAGGAAATTTCTTTCTTCATTCCTTTCTTCATCACTTCCTTTCTTCTTTTCTTTCTGTCTTAAACTTCAATTTTTTATCTAAAGAAAGCTGTTAAGATTCCCCTGAGTAAAGGGAAGAAGAACACTGATGTGGGATTCCCCTCTGTATGCTGTGGATATATTTTGTTACCTTTGGTTAATAAAGAAGCTGCTTTGGCCAGTGTCTTAGCAGAGTAAAGCCAGGTGGAAATCTGAGCAGAGAGAGAGAGAGAGAGAGAGAGAGAGAGAGAGAGAGTAGGTAGAGTCAAGTAGAGACCATGTAGCTGCCAAAGGAGAAAGACACTGGAACCTTACTGGTAGGCCACAGCCTTATGGTGTTATATATAGATTAATAGAAATAAGTTGATTTAAGCTGTAAGAGATAGCTAGGAATATACCTAAGCCATTGACCAAACAGTATTGTAATTAATATAGTTTTGAGTGCTTATTTAGATCTGGGTGGCCTTATCCAACTTAGGAGAGAGAGAAGAAAGAGTACAGACAGTCATAGATTAAAGTAGTAATGATAGTAAAATAAATATTGAAAAGAAATAGAGTAAAAAAATAAGCCATGTAAAGATGGAATATAACAGAAGTCTGGATTATGTATATTATTGTGTTTTCTTTGAATTTTTTGACTGCAGAAGGATGTTTGACTCTGGGGACTGCTAAGCTAAACCAACATATATATTTAAAAGATATCCTGACTTCAAAAATTTGAGTCTAAGGATATGTTACTTTGGAAAAGTGGTTCTGCTTTTGTTTTCACAGAAGATGAGAACCTGTGTATTTCTTCCAGGCTAATGTGGATTGATAGAACAAAACCCTGCGAAAGTTCTCCATGAAGCCTAAAAATACTTCACCCAACAGTAGGAAGTAGTATGGAGAAAACAACACCCAAGTTCCCAAAATGATTGTTTATATATGTTTGTTTTCATTTAAAGGGGGTGATTATAAATTTTTAATGGTCATGATCAAGGTCTTTCTAAAGAATAAAAATAAGGGATATGATATAGAGACGAATATTTTGCATTTGTATGGATCTTGGTCTATTGATAATAATTTAAGGTCAGTTTTGTTATATGTATATTTCTACTCTTGTTTAAGGTATTATGTTAATACAGTTCATTTAAAAATGTAATGTATAATTAAGAATTACAGAGTAATAGATAGTCATTTATAATAGTCAACCTTGTAGTAATGTTAGTAAGGTTATCTAGATATACAAATACATATTTCAGTTAGATAGATCATCTTCAACACTTCAAGACCTACAGAAGAATATGGCATTTAAAAGGTTTTAACAATTTAGACTTTTCTCGACTGTGAGACATGTCTGATCTGGCAGCACCAATTATTTCAAAGATGTTGATGGGCATCGAAGAAACTCGTTATGGAATTAATTTGCCTTAAATATGAAAAGGCTAGCCATCTGGGCAAGAAACTGCTCTTCCTGGACTGCTTTATGGTATGCAGGACCCACAGAAAAATGACTGGTGAACTTTTCAAAAGATGGGATGGACCTTTAGGATTCTTGTTTCATGAAAGAGCCTGTCCGACATTCTGCAGGAAACAGAAGAAAGTGACTGACAAACTGCCAATTCAGGTGAAACGGCCTTTCAAATTTCCTGCTTCATGGAAAAGTCTGCCAGATTCTATGGGATGTAGGCTGAAGATGGATGTCCCAACATTACAGAAGAACTTTGGATGACTCTCTAAGCAGCAAAATATTTCTGTCAATTCAAGAGTTTTGGAAGTTGCTTACATGTACTTCCTGTTTACTAAGGTAATATTCTAAACTTCTGGGAGTCTTTGATGGAGTTGAAGACAGATAGTTATACTTTTCCTTATTTATGATAAAAGATAAATTAGATATGAAACTTTAGAATCAGGAAGAAATATTGTAACTGTAATTCTTGTTTGATACCTATTTTGTTATACATAATTTTACTATGTTAAAGTTAGAGAGAAAAGGGGATATAATGTGAGATTTCTCTATGTATGCTGTGAATATGTTTTATTACCATTGGTTAATAAAGAAACATCTGTGGCCAATGGCTTAGCAGAGTAAAGCCAGGTGGGAAACCCAAACAGAGATAAAGAGAGAGATTAGGCAGAGTCAAGGAGTTGCCATGTAGCTGCTGAAGAAGAAAGACACCAGAAACTTACCAGTGTATGCCACAACCTCTTGGTGATACACTGATTAATAGAAATGGGTTAATTTAAAATATAAGCGCTCACTAGGAATATGTCCAAGCCATTGACCAAACAGTGTTGTAATTAATATAATTTTTGTGTGATCATTCGGGTCTGGGTGGCCGGAAAATGAAAGTGTAGTCTCCAGTCACAGAACACTATTATTAGATGTGACTGAAATGATGTTGGAATGACTGTGTGGGAACAAACTCACCACATTATCCTGTTTCCTACCAACTTTTCCCACTCTATCTCCGAGTGACCTCCTCAGGGATGCTGCTCCTAGGCTGAATGTCTTTGGCTAGTCTTTTCTTCATAATTTCTTTATGTCTTCATTTAAAACAACCATAAAATTTCTGGCCTGTTGACTTTCTAGGACTTTTATCCTTTTGTTAAGATTGGCATTTCCACACAAAGTCTAATAAAACATGTATATTTCTCTTCTATGTATCTTTAATCCATCTACCCAGGTTCTCAGATATTCCATACTGGCCTCTATCTTGTTATATTGATGAAAATAACCTTGAAATTAAAACATTCTCTTTCCATTTCCTGCCTCTAGGGTGTCATGCTTGGTTTATGTGGTATTGTGGTTCAAATCCAAGATTTCATCCATACTAAACACTCTTCCAACCACTCCCCACCTTATCCTACCTCAATTTAATTCTTAAGCCCAGCTGAAGATATTAAAAGTGTTAAGGGACATTTTTTCACCTCCTCTCAGTATAATGAATTGGAATGTGTATATATATTTTAATAATCAAGTTGATTCCATTAGAGAAGAAATTAGGGCTTTTTTTAAAATATCAAAGGATATACTCTTTGAGCTGTTACTAATGTGGAGATTTCCCTCAAGTGAAAACATACCAGTGCATTTTAAAAATAAAATAAATGTATCGAATCACAACCTATTTTACAGAGAGTCAGTTGGTATGGGCCTGGTCCATGTTTGTAATGCTAGTACAGTCGAATGGAAGATGGTTATAGTTGCTAGTCTGGAATTACCCACTTTTAAAAATGAAAAAATAAAGAGATAATGGTCATTGAAATGATATTTTGGTATGTCACAGATAAGTGAGTGCATGTTGCATCATGAAAGGTCATGCATAGATGCTTTAAAATCAATCAAAAGGAGGGTGAAGATCATGGGGTGGGCATCTAATTAATAATATAAGCGATCATATCAATAGTTATTCCAAAGACAAAGGCACGAAGTAAGCTGAGGAAATAATAAATATTGGCAAGTTTGAAAAATTTTAAAGGATTTAGATACATCTGAGCTATCCCTAAGTGTCTGGCCCAGGGCTCATGTATGATTAGGATAGGTGGGTAATAACTGAGTGAGAGAGTCTAGTAAGGTGAAAGGTTCTAGGTGCCTGCTTTAGGTTATTAGTTAGCATTAAACAGCTCCCTTGTGGATGAATTGTTAACCTTCTCTTTGAAATCACAAACATTGTACAGTGTATCCCACCATGAACAACAATGCCCCAAAAGGAATCCGAAGCACCAGACTTTAAAAAACAGCAATAAGACAGGTACACTTATGCCTAATTTTAAAACATTTTTAATATGAACATATTAGGCTAGTAATGATGAAAATAAAAAATGAAAGAGTAAAGAGTGGTAGACAGCTGTAGTGATGAAACAAAGAAAAGGTACAGAATGTATGTTCTTCCTTTTCTCTTGGAATGGAAAAGAGATTGCCATGTTGTGTTAGCTTAGAATCATGAAAGAGTGTTTACGATAACAGTTCTCCAGGCTTTACAGCATTCTTAGCTGGTTCTGCCTCATGCTTTTTGAGCTATTATGTTTTTCTTTAGCAGTGCTGAGATACATATGAAGCTGCCATTTGTAAAGATGAAATAATACTTCCAAGTTTATATGTTAAGTAAGAATTAGGCTAGAAGTGACTGGGAGAGTTGAAGGCATCTAAAGCAGTAACTGATAATTACCACACACTCACTTATACCTTTATATATGTACATGTCACAAAACTATTTTTAGTTGTAGAAATAGAAAGGATTCATTCTTTACTATAATTATTAATATACATTAATAGAATAAATCAATGGTAGTCAAAAATGAGTCATTCAAGTTATAGAAGTAAAATGAATATTCTTATGTGTCTGGTAAATGGAGTATAAGAATTAGATTATATAGCTGTAAGACCTATAAATGTCTTTCAATAATTATGGTTAAAATTCCTCATGAACCATATTATCATCTTAATAAAGTCCTGCCAAGGAAGTTTGTATTATCTTTGCTGGTCAAATACCTGGTAAGGTCTACAGGACATCATTACAAACTTGAGCTGGAGCTGGGGCATGCTAAAGAAAGGGATGTGAATTTTTATTTTTGGTTGTGAGCCTAACCTTTAATGACTGAGCCATCTCTTTAGTCTAAGGACTTTGAATTTAATTAAAGTTTTCTTACTTTTCATAAACTGTGCCTGTTGCCATGGTTGTGGCTTTTTTCAATTTTAAATCAACTATATACATGTAGTGACAGTAATATCTACCTATTCACATATGGATATCTTTCAGTAAGTTTGATAGGATATATTGTCTAGTCCCTGTATTTTGTCTCTTTACCATTGGAGAGACCCAACAAATGAAATAGAATCTTTGCTCCTGAGACAGAGGAGAACAAGACAAATTTAATATGTAATTATTCCATGATCTTATTATATAATGAATGGCTCTGGGTACAGCCAGATTTAGCATGGAATTCAGACTATGACTTTCTACCTCTATGAACTTTTATCTACCCTGTTAAACTGTGTAAATACCTATTTGATGAGTGTTAAATTAAACAGTGGCTCAGAATTATCCATTTCACACTTTAGAACATATTAAGCAAAAATTCAATGAATCTTGGCGATTATTCTTGTTACGGGATAGGATGCTCTTTTGAAAGTCCACATCAGACTTGATTATGACATGCTCTTTGGCAACACTCATTTGAATTGCTGTTAATATTAACTATCCCTATAGAGAAGGAGTCTGTACATACACATTCCTCACACTTTTGGCACAGGCTTTTTCTCCCTTAATTTTAAAAGGAAATGAGAAACCCGTTGAAGAGAAGTGCATTTTAGTGCACAGCTCTCAAGATCTGAAACTCAACAGACACAGGGTTTCTGAGACCAGAGGTCTTCAGGCACAATGCAGCAGGCTATAATTTAATCAGCTCCAACAGAAGATTAAACGCTAATTAGTGCCTCTACCAACTCAAGGGACTTGTTTTGTTCACTTCTTAACAAAAACTCCCTCAGCTCCAATTCCATGGGAGGAAGAATCTTGCTGCACTTGACTTTCATACACCAACAGGAAGGTGACTGCTCAGAATTGTAGCAGTTGGTGCAAAATGAGTTTGATTTCCTGCTGCAAAGTAAGCCAATCTTACACCGTCGGGATGAGAGTTATGCTGTTTCAGTCCTCCTCATTGTCCTTCCAATGCATTTTACCCCCATTCCAATACCACCTTGGAACCTCCTTGTTTTATTGCTTGCTCACTAGACTTATAAATTTATGTTAATATAGGGCATTCCATTTTTTTTTTAGCTTTCAGACTCAGGTATCAAGTGAAATAAATATAGAGCCATGACTTCAGACACGCTAATGTGCTCCACTGTTGAGAAAGTCACCCAAATTACTTGTAACCCCAGGTAGGTCCACCCGCATCCAATTACCCATCCACTTAATATTGCTTATATTTCTAATATTAAAATCAGCCCAATAGCCATTCATCATTCAGATGAGTTATGGGGACCCGACCTCAAGACCTCTTGCTTGCCAGTGCTTTAATTATTTACACATCTTCCAAGGCATTGATTTTCACTTCTTGAAGGATCTTTAAAAATCTTCTAGTTTTCGAAAAATGGTGACTTTATCTATGGAGCATGGATCACCCAATCATATTTCCAGAAAGTGTATGCTTTCTTACCTCTATACTGTGTGTTTAGTTCACCTTCCCAAACTGCCTTCTTCATAGTTTGTCAGGCATTTTAACTATAGGGATGGTGAGGTGCTTCCCCCAAAGCCATTTGCTCAGCATGCAGCAGTCTTTTGACTCCTGCTTTAGCACGTTTTTATATTACCTCTTGCTGCCTCCTATTGTTGCTGAATTGCAATGAGTTCTATTCTATCTTAATGACTATGTTAATGTGTTAGTGTTGGTCTCAGCCTGACCTTGTATATGTTTGTCTTTGATGTGCTCTGTTTCTATTTAAACTATAAGCTCTTGGGAGATAGAAAAGATGCCAGTTTAGTCAACTCCGTGGCTTGTGCTCCTGGAAGCTCAAAAATCAGTGTTTGGTAAAGATAATGATGATAGAGTAGGCATAATAATACTCCCCTTTCTCTCTGGGGGAATGTGTGCTTTCATAATTTTGTTTTTGGAATTCTCTGTTATTATAAAGATAAGTCCTCCAAGTTTCTTCTAAAGCAGAAAATGGGAGCAACGTTTTCTATCAACAACGTTTCTCGCCGGAATTCTGAATTTTCCTTCAGATTTGCAAAGGGAAGCATAAGTGTGAAAGCCAGAGATAGTGTGGATTGGAGCTGTCATTTTATATTTGTTTTCCAGGACACCGCTGAGCATAGCAATATAAATGGCAAATGCCACATTGCATTTTCAGGAGAGCAGGTGGCACTTGAGGCAGGGGAATTGGGAGGATGTAGAATATATAGGAAAGAAAAGCAGCACAGGAATGAGAACTGAGGAGGCAGTTGAATACCATGCCTAGCACAGTCCCTAAAGAAAAATAGAACTTCTAAAACATGGAGTTAAGTTAGCATAGCCAAGGCTCCACAGGCTAGTTAATACAATTTGAAAATGCAAAGTGTAGTGATTAGGTTCTTGAGCCAAACCACCTTGGCTGGAATCTCTCTCTGTGTCTACAAATTATACCTAAAATCTATCTGATTGCATTGTTATTAAGTTTAGATGAATTGACATTTAAATTTCTTCAAAAGTCCTTTTTCTTGTAGTAGGCTCTTGATCTACCTTAGTTGTTGTGCTCCTGTGAAGGGATTGTCCTAGCTTCAATAAGAGCAAAGAGAAAGTTTGGGTGGCCAAAGCACTGATCTTTGGGACATGCTTCAAAAAGATGATCTGTTTTATAAGAATGTCTGCCCTTGAGGCAGTGATTCTCAACATTTGGATCATGGTCCCTTATGGGTCAAACAACCCTTTTACAGGGGTCACCTATGACCATCAGAAACCACAAGTATTTACAATATTATTTACAACAATAGCAAAATTACAATGATAAAGTAGCAACAAAAGTAATTTTATAGTTAGAGGAACTATATTTAAGGGTAGCATCATTAGGAAGGTTGAGAATCATTACTAGGATTTAATTTTGGGCAATTACCAATATGTATTATAAGATTAAGATATAATCACCAATTGGCACATGCACCTTCTCTCAAGCCTTGGGTTAATTCTAGAAAAGCACATAGTTTTCCTCCTCTCTATAGGATGAAGCAACTCTGGCAGACACTTCAGAGTAATCATAGATATGACAAGTAGAGTCTATGTTGCTGTTGTCTTCTCTGACTATATGTCAAAAGTAATTGAAATGATTATATGCAAAGTACACATTTGTATTCATGTTTTCTTTATACTGGGAAATGTTACCTCTACTAAATTGCTTTTGAAATTTGCCTTATCCAAAATCAATGTTACTTGCTCTCAAATTTAAATTCTTTCTTTTTTTATTTATTTAAGATTTATTACAGTGTTCCACCTACATGCTAGACGGAGGCACCAGATCTCATTACAGATGGTTGTGAGCCACCATGTGGTTGCTGGGAATTGAACTCAGGGCCTCTAGAAGAGCAACCAGTGTTCTTAACCTCTGACCCATCTTTCCAGGCCCTAAATTCTTTCTATAGTCTCTTCAATGATGCCTCCCACAGTCTCTATGGACTGCTTTCCTTCTTTTCTTTTGGGCTTTTCTTCTCCAGAATCACATTTAGGTCAACTATACTGGACTCATTTATTAAGAAATTCAATTCTTCTGTCCACTGCTGCAGCTTCTAGGATGGCCACATCCTGAAACGTTTGTTATAAGGAGCCTCAGTGATGCTTACATTCTAGATCAAAGCCTTGAGGATGGTGTCTATTTATGGTCATTTGCTTTTGTAGAAAGGGCAGAAAAAACTTAAAGAGAATTCTGTGACACTGTTTAAATGTGTGATGATGAGATTGTGTGTGTCATAGACTTTCTTTTGTACTGCTTATAAAATAGACACAAATGTTTCCTTTTTGGGTATAGGTATGTCCAATTTGAGATGGGCGACATGAGTCACAGGATAACTATGAGTTAGATACTTAAAAGTTTTAAAGCACCAATTTTTGATCCATTTTTATTTTTTTGTAACTTTGTTATGTGAGTCTCAAGTGTGTATGTCGTAGATGACAATGTTATGTTGAAATGTCAAAAGCTTAGAGGTAAGTGAAACAGTGTTCCTACAAGTTGTAATCAAAGGCTCCCAAAGACCATGGAGGAAATGACTAAAAGGCTGAAGAACTAAAAGGCAGAGACCAATGCTCTACACTTCTTAAAGACCCAAAAACTTCTATAATGCACATGATGCTCTTCATCTCTGGAATGTGAACATTACTTCTAATAATGTTCTCCTTGACTACCTTAACATGGCTTTGCTTTTCCTGTCTCTGTAGTCAGTTCCTTCGCCCATAGTGAGATTGATGCAGTCTGGGGTTCTGTGACTGTAGCTGTGATTCATTCGACTCACCAGAAGTATCCCCAACCAACACATCCGCTCAACAGAATGTTTAATTATGACTAATGAAATATTTCCTCTCCTCACTTAGAATTGACTTTCCCAGGGAGTCTATGTGGCTGTACAGAGACAAAGACTGAGATAATGTGTGTGTTCCCAGCACCTTTAACTTAGCCCATCCCACCTTTAACTCATGCCCTTCAAATTAGGGAGATATTGGATAAATATACAATCTCTGGCAGATTCTAACATGGGAGAAAGATGTTCCATTGACCAGAGTGCCCAACATTTCTTCTAAGAAAACAAAATAAAATATATATAATGTCTTGTCTTATTGCCTCATATTCTACAAGAAACTACTATTTATAAAATATGTACTATGTGTTAGATGCTGTATGTTAGTAGGAGAGAAAGAGAGTGTGTGTATTCATGCTTATACTATTTTGTATCAAGTGATCTAAGGGAACCATAGATCTTAATACATAGGTTCTAAATACTTTAAATTCATATTTAAAAACATTTCCGTGCACATGTAGCCCTATTTCCATATATATGCATATGCACAAATATGATTGTGTGTATGAACATGTATGTATGTATGTATGTCTATGTATGCGTATCCCATTAAGACTGCTTGTATATTCATGGGCACAAGGACTTCCACTGAAGCAGGGTCACATTCCTGAAGAATGTTCCAGCAACAACCCACTGCAAAGAGCTTTCCTCAGTCACAGGCTTTGCCTCATAAGCCCCTCCTCCATGTATGATGCTTTTCTGACTAGTTTGATTTTTTTTCAATTCTCATGCAGGCAATCATATCTGCTCAGAGTTCAAAAGTGCAAAACTCTGGCATATCCAGAGACACTAGTGCACAGCAGTCTTCCCCAAGTGCTGCCTCTTGAAAGATTCCTACCTCCTCTTCGGCGATGTTTCCTAATACCTGAGGGGGGAGGGTGACTGATAAATAATAGAGATGCTTCATTTAGGAATGAGCAATCCATCATCACTTATTCTTTGCACTTTTGATGAGTTTTTGCATTAACTGCTGTTCCCTGCAAAATGAAGCATTCTGATGAGAGATAAGAGTGTCCCTAATATATGGGTACAAAAAAGTGAGTATTTAGCAGACAGTTTATGTCCGCTTGGTAAAATAATGCTACCTAGCTGCAGTGTGTTCGAGACTGCAAGGCAGATAAAGACAAAAAGGCACAAACGCGTAGATGAACGAATTTTGTTTGCATATTTGTTTCTCAAGCCACCTTAATAGACAGAGGCTGCTACCTTGCTTAGCACTACATTCTTTGTAGCTAACAGGGTAAGAGATTTGTCCATGTATCAAGATCACAGAAACCTCCTCTGACCTTCATATCCCCTCACACTCAGCTCAAAGTCCAGATTGTGGAAGGAAATGCTTTTTAATTGATAACTTAATGTAGTTTCATTATGTTTTTTTAACTGGTGATTTATTTATAACTCTTTGGCTATTGGATGTGTGTGTATGTGTGTGTGTGTGTGTTTGTGTGTGTGTGTGTGTGTGTGTGTGTGTGTGTGACTATTACATCAATAAGATGTTGTCATTAACATGGTGAACATGTGGCAGGACTTTTGTTAGGGTAAGAATTATCCATCCAACTTATACCCAGAATTAACCCTTCTATGTTATTAGCACCCTTCAAAGAGTAGGGCCATTGTTACCATTCACAGAGTCATTCATTATTCGTTCAGAACTCAGACATTTCCATTTTTAATTCCCAGCCTGTCTATATCTCTGGAGACGAGTATCTGTGTCTCAGTATCCCTTCAATGCTTTTCACTGGAAACCAGTACCACCTCAGTATTCCAAGACTTGAGATGCAGTCTCCTGCAGAGTGATCAAACCCTTACTAGCTTTTCTAGCCAGTGTCACAGGGGTCCTTAGACTCATAGTCTAGAAAAGGGTAAATCCCTTCACCACAGGATCTGGGGATTTACCCTCTCCTTGGCCACTGGAAGGTTTCCCAAAATCCCACTGATGGTATGCACTTCTCTGTTTCAAAATCATTTGGTGACCTGAGAGACCCTGGAACTGCAGTCCCCCTTGGGCCTTGGTGGAGGAGATTTGACTGGGAGTCCTGCAAAGCCATCTCTCTAGAATAATCACTCTGACACAAAAATAGAAGAGAGAAGACATCACCAGTGGACCGAAGCCAGGCTAGCTCCCAAAAGGTTCTGACATAGGCTCCTGTTACCATTTTTATTTTGAATTCTAAAACCACAAAATGGAGAAAGCAGGATTTTATAAAATCATTTATGCCATTTGGGAGGTTGATAAGGGCAATGATCAATGATTTTAGTTATTGTTCCAGATCATTCTGTTTCAGGTAACAAGTAAAGTCATGCTTGGCAAACAGGCAGTATACACAATGCTTTAGACCCCCCTCCCCTGGGCTCCACACTAGGACCCACAGCCCTGGCATCTTTACCAGAGGCCAGGCAGGCAGGATCTAAGATACCCCATCAAAAAACTTGCCCAATAACCAGACTACGCACATAGACACACACACAGCAGCCCCAGACTGTACACCCTCTTCTGGGCTCCACATTAGGGCCCATAGCCCCAACAGCTTTACTAAAGGTGAAAGTGGTCCTAGGGACCCCAGGAAAGACATTGCCTGTCACCTGCTAAGCCCCTTTAAGCCTGTCAAACAACCACAAACTGCACCTCTACCACTGTGTTACTTATTCTGGCCTACTACTTTGGAAGAATTCTTTAGTTTTTTCAGAGGCCAGGCCAGATCTAAGGGCCTAGGCCTACAACTTCAGAAGCAGACTTCAGCTTTACCAGAGCACAGATGCCTATACTGGAGGATAGGCTGGTCCTAGGTACCCAGAGGTCAGCCCAGATCTAGGGATCCCAGACTGGACCTCCTCTCCTGGGCTCCACCATGGTCTACAACTTGGAAAGAATACTTCAGCTTCATCAGAGGCCAGGGCACAAGGGATATATAACAAAAGTAATATGCAGCAAACCAATTGCCAACATCAAATTAAATAGAGAGAAACTCAAAGCAATTCTACTAAAATCAGGAACAAAATATGGCTTTCTACTCTCTTCATGCCTATTCAATATAGTACTTGAAGCTCTAATTAGAGAAATAAGGCAACAAAAGGAAATTCAGGAGACACAAATTGGAAAGGAAGAAGTCAAAGCATCATTATTCACAGATGATATGATAGTATGTATAAATGATCTCAAAAACTCTACCAGGAAACTCCTAAATATGATAGACACCTTTAATCAATCAACTGGCTGGATACAATACTAACTCAAAATAAATCAGTAATCCTCTTATATACAAATGAAAAAATGGGATGGATGAGAAAGAAATCAGAGAGTCAACAACATTTACAATAGGTAATAATCTAAAATAATATAAAATATCTTGGTGCAACTCTAACCAAGCAAGTCAAAGACCCATATGACTAGAACTTCAAGTTTTCAAGAAAAAAATGAAGAAGATAGCAGAAGATGTAAAGATCTCCCATGCTCATGGATCAGTAAGATTAACACAGTAGAAATGACGATTTTACCAAAACCAAACTACAGATTCAATGCAATCTCCATTAAAATAAAAACAATTCTTTAAAGACCTTGAAAGAACAATACTCAACTTAATGTGAAAAAAACAAGATAGTTTAAAAAAAAATCCTGTACAATAAAAGAACCTCCAGAAGTATCTCCAAAATTACACAATGGAAAATATATAGCATCTTCAACAAATGGGCAGGTTGATCAGGATGTCAGTATGTACAAGAATGCAAATGGTTCCATATCACCCTGCATAAACTCAAGTCCAAGTGAATCAAAGACCTCAACATAAAGTCAGTTATACTGAATGTGACAGAAGAGAAAGTGAGAAGTAATTTTGAACAAATTGGCACAGGAAACAATTTTCTGAACAGAACATCAATAACAAAGGCTCTAACATCATTAATTAATAAATGGAATCTCATGAAATGGAAAAGTTTCTATAAGGCAAAGAACACCATCAATAGTACAAAATAGCAACATACAGAATTGGAAAAGATTTTCACCAGCCCCACATCCAACAGACAACTGACTTCTAGAATATATAAAGAACTCAAAAATTCGATATCAGAAAATCAAATAATCCAATTAAAAATTGGGGTACAAATCTAAACAGAGAATGTCAAATGGCCCAGAAACACTTAAGAAGATATTCAACATTCTTAGACATCAGGGAAATGCAAATCAAAACAACTCTGAAATTCTTATACCTGTTGGAATGGCTAAGATAAAAAAAAAAACCCACAAGTGACAGCTCATGCTGGAAGGATGTGGAGCAAGGGGGACACTCCTCCATTGCTAATGGAAGTACAAACTTGTACAGCCACTTTGGAAGTTAGTGAGATTGTTTCTCAGAAAACTGTAAATAAATCTACCATAAGACCCAGCTATACCACTCTTGGGCTCTATCATACCTCAAGGACACTTGCTCAAGTATGTACATAGAAACTAAGTTTTATTTATAATAGTCAGAACCTGGAAACAACATGAATGTCCTTTAACTGAAAAATGTAAAGACCATGTGGTAAATTTATACAATGAAATATTACCCAGCTTTTAAAAACAAGAACACTAGAAAATTTGAAGGCAAGTGGACGGAACTAGAAAACATCATGCGGAGTGAGGTAACCCAGACTGAGAAAGACAAACATGCTATGTACTCACCCATAACTGGATTTTATCTGCAAAATAAAGGATAGATATGCTACAGTACACAGACCCAAGGAGACTAGGGAATAAGGGGTGGGGGAAGGACTCCTGCATCTCCCTGGGAAAGGGAAATAGAAAAGTTTTTCTCAGTGGACTGAATCACCTGGGGATGAGATCATGACCGATTTTAGTTGTGTAGAGGGGGTACTGAAAGAGACTACGGAAGGGGGGGGGGGCATTTCAGGGTGAAGTAAAAACCTGGTACAAGAGAATCACCCAGGAATCAACAAGGATGACTCCTAGCAATAGTTGATATAGAGAATGAACTGGTAATCTCCTGTGACCATATTGGTGCCTAGTTCAGTTGCCATCAGAAAGGTTTAATGAAGCAATTGATGCAAACAGATACAAACGGACAGCAAAACATTAGGATGAGTTCAGGAAATTCTGTAGAAAAGTGGGAGAAAGGATTGTAGGAGTCGGAGCCAGAGGGTACAAGAACACCAAAAGAAAATCACAGAATTAACTAACCTGGGCCCATAGGGTCTCAGAGGGACCTAACCAACAACCACGAAGCTTGTATGGGACTGAGCTAGGCATTCTGTATATGTGATAGAGTTGTAGCTTTGTCCTCTTTATGGATTTCTAACAGTGGGAACAGTGGCTATCTCTGACACTTTTACTGACTTTTGGGACATTATTCCTCATACTGGGTCATCTTGCTCAGTCTTAAAATATGAGGAAGTGCTTAGTCTTACTACAACTTAATTGCCATGTTTTGTTGATTTTCATGGGAGACCTGCCCTTTCCTGAACAGAAATGGAGGGAAAGTGGATTGGGAGATGGGAACATAGGGGTAAAGAAGAGGAGGGAGGAGAAACTGTGGATGTGATATAAAATAAATAAATTAATAAATTAATTTAAAAACAGTGCTTTAATCAAATCATTAAATAAATAAAAATCAGTATCTAATAACTGGTCTTTTCAACCTTACTCTACTTTAACTTCTTATATGAACATGCACTACTATGTGTGTGTTTCCACTGGTTACTCTGTCAACAGGACAACTTGGTGCACAACTGTTTCCCTCAGAAGCCAGAAAAGGCTGTGGGATCTTCTGGAGCTGGAATTACAGATTGTTCTGAACAACTTGACATGGGTACTAAGAAACAATCTCAGATTTTCTGGAAGAACAGGGCATGCTCATAAGTGGTAAGCAATCTCTCCAGCCCCGAGTCCTATTAAAGTTCAAAAAAGATATGTCTCTCAAATCTTGTTTATTGGGTAATTTGGGGAAAATTAATAGTACACCTGTGATTTATTTTCTTGGCTCAATAGTTTGAATTTAATGTACAGATAGATAGAAACAACTGTAAAATTTTAAGTGTGAATACTTCATGTTTGGGGGAATAAATGTGATACTCTTGATTCATTGATTCATTTAATGTATTGAGAGTGAGATTCACTCTGTAGGTCAGGCTAGCCTCAACCCACAGTGACCTTCCTGTATCAGTTTTTCTGTGCTGGGATTTACAGGTATGAACCATCAGGTGAACATTCTGCCTGTAATATTTTATTTTTAACTCCAAAGAGACATATTGTTCACAACAGCATCTTCAAAACAAAAAAATATATCAGGTCCAATAAATTAATTTTTCTATTCAAATTTGATGCTCATTTCAATTCTTTGCTGCAAAGCACGGGCTATAAAACGCATTTAAATGGAAATTGTACACTGGGTGAATAAATTCTTCAGTGGTTGTTCTAACTCCAGTCTTACTATTTGCATTCCACAAAAAAAAACAATCCAATTCCAATTTGCTATGGTTCATCTAGTGACATACAGCCCATGAACCCTGCACTGCATACAGGATTTTCCTGGCTTGGTGACATACAGTTCTCCTGGGGGAAACAGACTCCAATTTCTTGTCAGGTTTTCAGCATCACTTTGAAGCCAATCAGATTGTAATAACTGTAATTTTATAGAAACTTGACTGTGAATCAAATTGCAAACAAAAAATAGATATTTCACAATCTAGCACAACAGAAAATAAAAATAAGAAGCCCACATTAACTACAGAACAGTTATTTGATCCCAACATAAACAAATCAGTCAAGTAAGAATTTTAGACTGAAGCAAATTTTAATCTACTATAATGGGCTTAGAATTATAAAGGATATTATAAAGATAAATGGGAAGATTTTATATGAGTAGAGAATCATATTTGTCAGCTACGCATGTACTGCATTGTGAGAAAGACTGTCCCTTGGATAGGGAGCAGCATTCCTGGAGCTTTCTCAGTAAAATAATAAGGACATCCTTTTCCTCCATTCCCATCTCTCATTGTGATAGAAAACATGCTTGTATTCTTGATCAAATAGTCCACTAAGTAACAAACAAACCTAGTTGTAAACTATGTAGGTCAATGACGTGAAATGATAGTGTGGGTTTTTAATATATATATGTGTGTGTGTATGTGTGTGTGTGTGTGTGTGTGCGCGCGCATGTGATGATAATAATAAATAATGTTATGTTTTAAATGTTTTAATATATATATGTGTGTGTGTGTGTGCACGCGCGCGCGCGTGTGATGATAATAATAAATAATGTTATGTTTTAAATCCCAATGTGGTATTCAAATATACACAAGGAATTGGAGAGGTAGATTCATGGTTAATACACTTCCCTGTCTTCCAGATGGCATGAGTTCTCAGCACCAACATTGGATGGCTCAAAACAGCCTTCAGTTCTAGCTCCAAGGTGATCAAAAGCCTCTGGCCACGCCCTAGCACCGGCATTCAAGCACGTGTGTGCAGGCAAACGCAAGTGTACACACACTCACACACACATTCACCTAATTGAAATAATAAAAACAGAGTCTTTAAAGAAGAGGAAGTGTGCATTGAAACAACTTAGGAAAGAAAGTGGAAACTGCTTCCAGGTCTAGGCTGTTATCATTCGGATGGGGCCTCATATAGATTATGTTGCTTGGGTTCTATATGTGTTCATTTATTTTAAGGCAGATAGAAAGACAAAGGGATTTTTAAGATTTATCTTTATCATTTTTAATTATGTGCGTGTTTATTTGTCTGGATGTGTGCATCGTGAGAATGCAGGTGCTTACAGAGCCTAGCGGTGGCAGAGCTGGCTGTGAGGTCACCAGTGTGAGTGCTTAGGAAAAACCGAGTCTTCTGAACTGTTGAACCAGAGTTCAAGCCTCATTCAAAGTTTGCTTGCTTATTTGTTTTAAATGTAAAAGAATTAAACACAGATATGACTGATGCCTTATAGTAATAGAAGAAAAATGCTGAGGAAAATATTTTCCACATGAAAAGCATCTTGAAATGTCTGTAGAGAAAACTGGGCCACCTATGTTAGCGGCATGCTATACTAATTCAGACTTTGTGTTTTGCTTTTAAATTCACTTTTTCACTCCTTGAAGGAAAGTGTAGAAATTTTCTGAAGAATTGATCCTTGTATATTCCCTCATATATGTATGTATATATATGTGTATATATATATATATATATATATATATATATACACACACATCTGCTGCACAGAAATTCACATATGCTGTCTCCTTAATAAACCTCTAGACTGATACCAGAATCCTGTAGTTCCTTCAAATTTAAAACTAGGGGATAACCTCTGCATTAAAAACTGGCAACACTTTCCAGCTCATCTGGAAGATTCACAGAAAGAGGAAGGATTGTAAAACCAATCTCAAGGAATTTCCCCAACAGAAGGATGATATTTGTGCTTGGAAAAGAACAGAATTGGGCCCTTTCTTTCATAATCAGAGAAACATCCCATTGTGTCTTTTCTACTTTATCTGATATTTGGTATATTTGGAAGGCAAGAATAACTATGCTTGATGAGATATAATAAGATGTTTGAAATTCAAATTGTGACAGGTTAAGATTTTGTTTGCTGTTTGCCCTGGTAAGTCTTCATTTCATTTAGCAAGAACATATAATATAATATAATATAAGAAAAGATCACAGACAACAACAAAATCAATTTGACTCTACATGAATAGCAATGATAGTGACATCATTGCTGTCTCTGCTTACTCTTAGAGCCTCAGTTCACACTTATATTTCACAATTCTGAGGAAAAGGGAAAAAATGAATATGTATTTTCAAGAGGTGCTCAAATAAGATGTTTCTGTGGCAAAAGGGGATCAATATCAATTGAAGAAGTGCTGCAAATCATTTACAGTATAAGATCATAAAACTGTAAATCCATATATATTGTAATATAAATCCTTATACTCATCTTCCGAACTCCATGCTTAGATTTTGTCTGGCTCAAGATTTTCATCAGGCCTTGTGAGTGCTCCCACAATTACTGTGAGTAATTGTGCTACTTCCATGTTCTTCCTGAAGAATACTCTCCCTGACGTTATTCACCATGTCTGGCTTTTAAAATATTTCTTTCCCCTCTCCTAGGAAGAACCCTGAGTCCAGGATGGGGTATATGACATGGATATAACTTGCAGGGTTGAAGATTAGTCTCTTATTCTCTATATGTTGACTAGTTAACTGTCTCCATGCAAATTGTCATCAACTTCATGGAGAAGTTTCTCTGATGAGAGCTGAGCCATTCGCTGACTTAGAGATAGAGTTGTTAGGAGGCATTCTAAAGCTATGTCTTTTTAGTAGAATAATAGTATTAGGTTCTTGTCTAGACTCAAGGATACAGACATTTCCCTTTTTGTTTTGTAAGAATTTTACAGATTAACATTTTTCTGTTTGTTTCTTCTTGATGTCCT
>PVIU01020545.1:0-33780 GCA_004026605.1 Ondatra zibethicus
TGATCTTTGAGCCTTGGGGGGTAGGGATATGATATTGATGTCCTAGTTACGGCTGAGCACTCCATAGCTCTTATTCGCTGTATGTTAAACAGCTGTTAAACATGCTGTGTTGACTGCCCTCTACAGCAAGAAGAAGGGTTGATAGATGCACTGATTTATAGGTACAGCAATAAGTTATTAGGACTCAGCTTAATACTATGTTAATCTAGTAGAATAATAATAGTAGGTTCTTCAGGGGCCTATGGCCTATGTAGATGCAGGTTCTGAGCCTTGATAACAGTGCCAGGTGTGGGTTCCATCTTGTGGAGTGGGCCTTAAATCCAATCAGAAAGTTTTTAGTTACTCTCATAAAGTTGATGCCACTAATGTACTAGTGGATATGTCATGCCAAGTCAGTTATTATTAGAACTCGCAGGGTTCACAGATGTGTAACATTGTTGATTACGTTCCCCTGGTACATGCATAGCACCTTCCAGCTCTATGAAAGCTAGCCAGTAGGGATAAAGGTTCAAGGGCAGTTCCAGCCTGATTTTTTTCTATGGTCTGTGGTTCACATATATAGTGTCTTCAGCAACAGTCTTATTGTAAAGTTCTAGAGGGTAACCAAAAGCCATGGCATTGTCCTGTTCTTTTGGAGGTCTGTGGAACCCTATTGGCTAACAATTCAAAAGGAGGTAACTCATTCCTGGTATTGGGGTTTTTATTTGCTAGCAATTAATGCCTAATATGGATGTTGGACTTCACCTTGCTACAAGGAAACTCCATTTAATCTCTTCCTGTGCATGTTTGTGTATATTTTAAGAAGCTTGTACGGTAGTATGTTTCCATATCACTTATCCCTCCCCATGTTATTCTCTTCTCTATCCTGTCCACCCGTCTCTCACCCTATCTAATCCCCCTGCTCCATTATTCCCTTTCCCCCTTTATAGCACTGCATCTATCTGCTTCCTCTGAAAGCCCTCCCTCACTGGTATCCTCCACCAAAGGTGGATACTGTTTGCTCAGATGAGATAGGGCTCCCAAGTCACATATTCTGTCTAGGGGTGTTGGCACTGTCTACAGCTCTCAGGATGAAGACAGTTGGAAGCTGCACATGTGAAGGCTCCTGAGTTCTACTTTACGATCTCTTCCCTTGTCTCATTGTAAATTGTATCCTGTAGCTGTCACGAGCCACAACTGTGAGAACTTTGCTGAGTCTTTTCGGTTAAATTCTTGCCTTGAGTGTGTCTAGGGAACCCCTCAGCTCTTACGGTTTTCAGAAATAAGTGTAGTCTTGGTGGAGCACTCTTAGAATTTAATCAGAGAACTGTGCAAGTGAGCAGGTAGAACTATTTCTCTCCTGAACTCATTTTAGTGTTTACTTATTTTCTTCCCCTTCCTTCCCTTCTTTCTTTCTTTGACAGGGCTGCATGAAGCCATATCTATGTAGCTAAGGATGACTTTGCATTCCCAGTCTCCTGGCTCCACTTGCCAGGGGCTGGGTTTATAGGCATGGGCCACCATGCTTGGCCTCAGTGGTCTTTTAAATGTTAACTCATGTGACTTCAGTGAATTGGTCAAAGACTGACCACACTGAACATACCAATCAGGCAAACGACACCAGGGATGCAGGGTAAGTGGCAGACATTGTAGCAATTCCGGGCACAATGTGTCATGGGCCCTTTGAGCAGAGATAAGCCAGGAGGGCAGCAGTGAAGAGGTGGGATGAAGTGAAGGGTTCATGTTTATGTAACTTTGACCCCAATGGAGTGTCTATTGGAGTTTTTGGCCAGTGGGGATCCATAGACCCCCAAACATTACAGGGTATTGCCACTGTTTTTGGTTACCTTTCAGAACTTGACAGTAAGATTCTATTGCTGAAGACACCATACATTAGAGCCATAGAACATGGAAAAATTAAGTTGGTTCTGACTTCCAAGTTTCATCCCTACTAGCTAGCTTCCATAGTGCTTGAAGGTGCTGTGTGTGATGACCAGAGGAGAAAAGTGATGGCCTTGTTTTAAAGCAATTCTTGAGCTTCAGTAGGCACAGAAGCAGAGTGACCTGGGGAAGAGTGGCCAGGTGGTAATGGCAATAGGAAGCAGAAGAAACAAATGAGGTAACAGAAATTAGGGTTTGAATCCCAGCATTGTCACAGATTGACCATGACCATGGACAGTTTATAGATGCTACTGGGTCTTTTCCCCATGTGGTACCTTATAAGTAGGCAGGCATACATTTGACCAAGTGGTGGATCTGTGTTAAGGAATGGTAATGGAAAAGAATGAATAGTTGGGTACCATCTTTGTCTAAGGCCATGCTAGGGCCACAGCTTAGTGCAATATTGGAGTTTCCCACAGAAGCAACCTAGTTTTGTTATAGTTTATCTTGAAGAAAAGTTCATTTCATTCTGCAGGAAATGACAGTCTTTACTTTTAAAATCTCCAGTTGGCTTGATGATGCCCGCCCATACTGCAGAGCAGTGGTTTTCAACCTGTGGGTCACGACCCCTTCAGGAGGGTTTAATGACCCTTTCACAAGAGTCATATATCAGATATTTAGATTATGATTCATAGCAGTAGCAAAATTACATTTATGAAAGTATCAGCAAAAATAATTTTATGGTTGGGGAGGGGGTCACCACAACATGAGGAACTGTATTAAAGGGTTGCAGTGTTAGGAAGGTTGAGAACCACTGCTGTAGAGGGTAATTAGGTTTTATTCGAAGTCTACTGGATTAAAGTTAATCATATCTAAAAACAGTAAAAATTCACAGTATTGTCTAGACTGTATCTAACCCACCAGGGCATGAGAGCAATCCTACTTTCTTATATGATGCTTGTGATGACTCGTAGCAAACAGAACTGGCAAGAAACAGCCCTGAGGCTGGTATGATGCTCTCTGGCTCTACCTCCTTGTTACGCCATGCCAGGCTGTACCTTACAATGTGACCCTAGAGTTATTTCTACTGATTATTTAAATATTCTGGCTACTGAGCCACCATGGGTTTATTTCTTCCTTTGTCTCCACACCCAGAGACAATATACCCCAACCCTTTCTAATATAAGGTAATGATTTATCCAAAATCTGGAAAGCAGAGTAGCAACCAGACTTAGACTTGAGTTAGACCCTGACACTTAACCATCTCCAGGAATCTTCACTGAATGTTCCAGGGTAAGGCATCATTCTATTGGCCAACTCTGTGAGGCATCTGATATAATATGAACTGAGGATAGAGTATGGCCAAGAGGTGGGCTTGTCTGTGTTGCTCCCTGTACCCAACCTTGAGATCATGATAAAATCAGAACATAGTTGTGAAGTGTTTTGTTTTATGAAAGAACAGTTCTAAGCTTCAGCATGCTTGCTGAGTATGCCAGCTTCCCATGATCCCACAGAAATGAAGACTTCCCTGTCAATGTGGTAGGCATTAGACACTGTGTATCCTACAACTTTATTTGCTTGAAGCTTTATGAAATGTGTTAATTGATTAATTGCTTCCAAGAGCTAAGGTAACTCTGAGGACAAGCTAATGAAAACTTCGAGCTGCAATTCAACAATGAACTTCACCAAAGAAAGGAGTGATTAGGATTAGGGGTATCACCAAACAACACCAAGTTTCTGCAAGGCCAAACGCTGATCATCAGGCTTTGACCTATAGGGAAGAACACAGCACAGGAAATGTTATACCAGCAAATTGAAGGTTCCTCTTCTGCCTCAGTGACTTTCCCTTCTAAGGAACATGCGCTTGTTCCACGCAAGATGAGTTAGCCAGTTAAATTACCCCATGACTGGAGACACACACCATGTCATTCATGCACTTAAGATGTCATGGATGGCTTGTGCCCAAGAGGACTATATGCTAGCTCAAAGGATGGAAAAAGAACAGTGTTTTAATGTTGAAATATGTAACTGCATAAAATATGTTCATATACCTACCGATAAGACCAGTATAAAGCATCATTATTACTTCAGTGTTCACTGGTTTAAATATCCACGAATTAGGGTCTGGGGGTATTGCTCACTCAGTCATAGAGCACAAGGGCTTTATGTCTCATCCTCAACACGGAAGAAAAACAAAACACTGATGGAGAGAAACTCATCCGTGTTGACACAAAAGACAAAGTCAATAGAAACAGAGCCAGAATGGGAACCCAGAAATCAATGGTTAACACCTGAAGGTCAAGAAAAGCCTTGTAGAGTTCACATACCTGGTGCTAGCCAGATCCCTAGGGAAGTCCACTTTCTAGTTAACAAATGACCAAATCAGAACTCTTTTTTAATTAAAAAGTACTTGATAGCACATGTGTTTGGTAGCACACACCTTTAATTCCTGCACTTGGAGGCAGAGGCAGGTGGATTTCTGTGAGTTTGAGGCTAGTCTGGTCTATAGCGTGAGTTCCAGGACAGCCAGGGGTGTTACACAAAGAAACCCTGTCTCAAACAAAACAAAACAAAAACAAGTATTTGATAGTTAAGAACCAAAGTAAAGTAAACTTGTACAATAGGTATTCTATTTTAATTCTGCCCCCACCTTATCCCAGGATTTTGTTTGCTTATTTTATTTTTATGTGTATGGATGCTTTTCTTGCATGTGACTGTGTATCATGTGACGGTAGTGATGGTAGGCTCCAGAAGAGGGTGTCAGATCCCTTGGGGCTGGAGTGCAAAAGGTTGTGAGCCGCCATGTTGGTGCTAGAGATGGAACCTGGGTCCTCTGGGAGAGCAGAAACTACTCTTAACTGCTGAGCCATCTCTCTAGCCCCAGGTTTGTTGTTGTTTTTTAAATGTGTAAAATGCACATATTTTAAAATAGGTACTTTTATTTCTTCCTGTTTTTCTAGTCTCTCCCCATCAGACCAGCCACAGGGAAGATTATCTCCAAGACCACTCGGATTGGTTAGGCTCAGGTGCAGGAAGTAAGGACATCACGGTTGGCTTTGCTTCCTCTCATCCCTGTGTTCCTTAGTTGTGCCTGGACTTGTGGACAGGGGAGGTAGGACTCTGAGAGCCAGGCCAGATCTAAAAGCTTGCTTCCATCCTTCAGAAGTGTCTCCAAGACAAACATGTAGTGAAGATACAGGAGGATAAGCAGGAGAGGGGTTGCCATAGCAATCTCTAGCATCCGTATACACCACCTGACCCCACTGACTACCTTCTTTTTGTTTTTTTGACCTCCCATTGCTCCTGGAGGCCTTTTCAAATTGGAGAGAAAGAAATATTGATGCTGACAGGGGTATATGAGCATGCTCTCACAAATTATACTGCAGTTCCCAGCCTGGTTCTGGCTTATGGCTGAGGGCCCGGTGCCAAAGTAGCAGGAAGCCCATGTACACATGCCGTACACTATAAATAGTTTCCTTGTGCCTCTTTGTCTGCAAGACCCTGCCCATCCCCATCCGTTCCCTACCTGTGTGCGTTAATGCTGGGCTGTGTTACAGGCCACAAGACTTCTCATTGGTGGAAGCCTACACACCAGCAAAAGTTAGCGGAAACAGAAGCTGTGCATTTGAGAGAACACATGTGTTCTGCATCTGTAGCAAGGAAAGACACGGCTGAAGTTGGCCAGGATCAGTGCTCAGGTGTGTGCTGTGGATGACTACGAAGAGAAGGGAGGGTTAGAATGGGACTGTCCTGGGAAAGCCTGGAAGCTAAAGGGGAGAGGAGGGAAGGATGGGAGTTAGGAAGGAAAGAGGGACAGAAAGAGATGGAGAGGGAGAGATGGAATCTGGGGAATAAGGAGTAGATGTTGTTCTAGGAAGGAGGAAAAGAATTTGAGACAAAGTTAAATACAGTTAGTTGTTAGTAGGAGTGGAACGATGAACTGAAAATAGCCCTTTCTAGTTTTTATTATAAGGAAATAATTTTGGTTTTGACTCCTGAGCAATGGGGTCTCACAGGTGGGCGGCTGCAGAGAAACTGCCCTGTGTCGGGACAGTCTTTCTGCTTTGCCATCCCTTTGGAACCATAGAGCCACCCCTATTGATCCTGTCTGCTGCCACTGAAAGCCAGATGATTTGGTGACCACCAGCTGGAGGCCCTATTTCCAGACAATATTTCCCACTTGGAGGAAGTTCATGAACTTCGGAGTGGTCCCAACTTCTTCCTTCCTCCTCACGCTAGGCCTACCCACCCTGAGAAGACTTCCATTATCTTGGCTGACCCATGCCCCTGTGCCATAGGTACAGGCACCTGTGGGGATGGTTCGTGGACACATGTGAGCGCATGGGAATTGGGTGTGTTTGGCAGAGCGAATGCCAGATTGTGATACATCCTCTTCCATACTGTTCCCTCTGCTTTTTTTCTCAGACTCAGGCTTGGAAGAAGGTTCTGGCAAGAACCTATATGCCTGATATGAAAACAAGATTCTGTGTGCTATATATAGGCACACAGGTGTTACATAAGAAATACATGTGTTATGAGTGTAAAATGTTCTCAGAGGTCCCAGATGCATAAATCTATTTATCCATGGCCATGTGCATCTGTTTGCAGATGACCTGGTGGTCCCAGCCCCAGTAGAGATATTTTCTTAAGATCCTACAAAATGAAGAACACTTGTCAACATGTTCTAAAAGCCAGTTAATAAAAAAAGAAAATGTCAAATTGCTTCCAAATCAATCTAAGTGGAGTTTTAAAAAAATGTACCCAGTGAAAGTTATTTGGGGAATTTGTATCATTTTATATTCAAAAGCCCTGACACCCTGTTGCCTCCAGTAAAAAGAAATCTAGATCCCACTGGTCATTCAAGGTGGTCTATAGCCTTGATCTAGGATCATCCTTCTTTACAGATGTGTCTTCCATTGCTCATACTATAGAATTTATTTTGGGCTGCATCTTTTTGACCATGTAAGAAATTCAGTTTCTTTGACAGATATTATTGACATGTACAGCTGATTTGTAATATGGTCCAAAGTTGGGAGAGATAATGAACTTATTTATTCAGCCAACATTGAATGGTTAGTATGGACAGGCCTTGGTTCTAGCCCTGGAGTCTCGGTGGTAAAGAAGGCAAAGCCCCTTTTCACATGGACAGTGTGTATCCTAGAGAAGACATCACAGACTGATGCACCAGCTAGACATGCGCAAAAAAAAAAAAGATGTCAGGTGGCTTGTGATGGGGATGTTGATTGTTCTAGGGAAGGTGACTTCTCTGCAAAGGTCATGCTGGTAGTCAGGCCTATGTGTAATGAAGGGACCACCTGTGAGACTGGGAGAAGATATACCAGAAAAGGCCTGAGCTCTGGGATCCTGGGTGCCCAACAAGCCATTCCATGATGGGGCAGTCAGAAAGGGCATACTCACTCTGACTTGGCCCATGTGAAAATCATTGGTCTTCTGGACCAGCGGTGGGAAGATCCATCCGAAAGAGCCCTGCCAGAACAAGGGGGGAGTGTTTCTCTGCTTAGCTCACATGTGTAGAAGGGAGGACAAGTCCAGGTGCCTCTGGAGTCATTTTCCATAGTGAAAACCTGTTGGGAACTTAAAGGAGACCCAGGAGGGTGAGATCTGCCTCCAGCCACATGAGGAGTTGCCTCGCAGACAAAGGGTCACATGTGCTTCACAGACTGGAGAAGAGAACTCAAGGGGAGTTTATCCATGGGCTCTTTCTGTGTGACAACCCCCTCCCCGAAAAATAATGTGGCTTCAACAATGTCTCATTGTTTCTCTCCAGTTGGCAGCTTGACTGGGTGACTCTTTTGTTCTCTTGCCAGGCCTGCCATGACTACACCCCAAGGTGGATTGGCCGAGCTCTGTGCTCAGCTGGGCCCGGCAGGTCATGTGACCTTTCACAATTAAGGGGGCAAAATTGGTTTCTTCTCCATGTAACGGCAGCGGGGTGAGCGAAGGATAAAACTGGCATTAACTATGTCCCATTGGTCAATGTATATGAATCACATGGCCGGGGTCATGTGATTGGTCAAAGAGAGAGAACACAGCATGAGCATGGGATAGCACGCTGTATGACTGCATGCATGCTGATAATTGTTAGCTTGTGTTACAACATGCTAGACCTTTCCACTGCTTCCCTTGCCAGTCTGCGGGCTGGCACATCCCCTCTGTGTGGCCCCTCGGGTGTATCTATGCAGATTCAGCTCGTGCAAGTCCCATACTGCTTAGACCATGGATTGGCCGGTTTGTTTTTTCCTTTAGTCTCTTCCATGTGTGGCTCTGGACCACCTGAAAAATCTATGGATTCCTAAGGGAAACACCTTCGTAGCTTATACGGCCTTGTTGAACCCCACTCTTTGTTTTCCTTATTCCCCTGCCAGTTCAACCATGATCAAACTGTATGTGGTATTTTCTCTAGCACTTCCAGATGCTCTCCACTGGGAGGATACTCCCATTCTGCCCCCTAGCTTGACGGACACTTGTGAGAGATTTAGGAAAAACATCATTGCTGTTTTGAGCACCGTTACCCAGATCATGGCATCCAGGGATTAAAAATTGTTCTCATTCTCACAATCTTGAAAAGCAAAATCATGGCACATGAGGGATATAATACAGTGTGGGCAAGGGTCAGAATAAACACAAAGTTTTTTGTTCTGAACCAGAGGGCTCAAAGAGGTCGAATTATCAGTTACAAATTTCAAATAAGTAGGTTTAGGTTCTTGTTAGACAGCACAGGGCCATGTGTCTGGAACACAATAAAAATAGGAAGTGTATTAGTCGGGTTCTCTAGAAGAACATAGCCAATAGAATGAATATATATTACAGAGGAGATTTATTAGATGTATAGATTTATGAGAGTCAAGCTGGAGAGTTTGCTCACTGGAGAGGCTGAGAACCCAGTAGTTGCCCAGTCCACAGTTCTGGATGCCTGAGCAGGGATTGGAAGCCTCCAACGGCAAGTCTTCAGTCTTCATTGGAAGGCCGGAGAAGCTTACCAGCAAAGAAGGCAGTAGCCATGGCCACAGCAGAGTAGATGCACTCACCATCTGGGAGAAAAGGCAGATCGGCAAAACCAATAGCTTCCCCCTGGAAGCTCCTTCTCTCTGTGCAGCTACTGAAGATACTCTCCACTCTTGGGGAGGGTCTGCTTCCCTCAGTTAACTCCTCCAAGAAATACCCTTTTCAACCTGCCCAGAGGCATGTCTCTTAGTTGATTTCAGGTCTTGTCAAGTTGACCACCAAAACAAGCCATCACAAGGAGATGAAGTAAGTGAGATATGATGATGAAAATCAGCTCACGAAAGTGTGTGGGAGCTGGTTTTTAGTCTACATCCAATAAGGAGACATTAAGCAGAGGAAAGGTGGAGACATTAAGTGGGAGGGTTGGAAACTGGTTTCATTAAAAGAAAGAAAGACGGGGGGGAAGAATGATAGATCGGCAGAGAGCAGAGCAGAGTGGAAAAAGACATATTGGAAGGCTACTGAGGTCTAAATAGTGGCTCAAGCGGAAGGCAGTGCAGCTGGCAAAAACTGAGTGGGTAGAAATTACCTTGAATCACCAATCTGCCCCAAATTTAGCAGCTTAAAATGCCTATCTCCCTACCACAGAGTTTTTGGTGGTTGGAAATCTACAGTAGTTCAGCTAGACATTCCAGGGTCGGGGTCTCTTGTGAGGTTATCATCAACCCTCTAGCTGAGGCTGAAATCGCATCAGGACTAAAACAGTAGGAAGACTGTCCTTTGCAAGCACATCTGCATGGATCTCAGGAGGCTTAGTTCTGGGGAGTTGGTGGCCTGATGCCTGTGTTCCCCACCACAGGGTCTCTCCAAGGAGTGACGACAGCTGTGATGCCTGACAGCTTGCTTCCCTCGGAGTGAGGGGAAAATATCCGTCAGAGTAGAGGCGTCTAAATTAACACAAAACAGGAGTTCTAGTCGCCTGCCTGTGTTAAAGATCAAACTCAAGCCCTTGTAGAGACTAGATAAGTGCCCTACCCCTAAGCGACAGCCTGCTTCAGATGTTACAACCTCTTTATAACTGAAACTCGGCAGTAACATGCATCAATTCTTCCATGTATTATTGGTCACACAGACCAACTCTAGTACATGTGGAAAGAGACAACCCATAGGTATGAGTCCCTGGAAGTGGGGACAGTTGGGACCATCCTGGAAGCTGAGATCCTTGGTTATATAATTACATTAACTTTGCTGATTAAATCTGATGTGGTACAGGAAGAAACATATTTTTAGGCTTTTGGTTTGAGCTACAATGGGAACCTTTGGAGAAACAGCATATTGAATGTGGGAAGAAATCAACAATTTCAAGGCCTGGGGACATAACTCAGTGGTATGGTGTTTGCTTAACACACACAGATTCTTGGGTTCCATCTAAGCATCTAAGCTATTGTCAAAGCAATATTCTGTCTTCAATTTCTGAAAGATATCTAAGTATCTAAGAAATTTGGGAGTCATAGCCATGGGTGAAATTGGCAGAGTAGAAACTGATAAGGTCATTTAGTTGTGGTTCCTTGTCCTTAACTGCTCAAATTAAAATGGCTTTTTTCCCAAACCAAATCAATATCCTGGAGACAGTGCTTAACCACTGGTATTTTTTTTTTTTCGAGACAGGATTTCTCTGCAGCTTTGGAGCCTGTCCTGGAACCAGCTCTTGTAGACCAGGCTGGCCTCGAACTCACAGAGATCCGCCTGCCTCTGCCTCCTGAGTGCTGGGATTAAAGGCGTGCGCTACCACCGCCCTGCAACCACTGGTATTTTCAAAGTTCCCCAGTCCTGGTATATGTACAAGTTAACCATGAAGGAGGGAGACGGTGTTAGATTAAGGAAGAGTCCAGAAGCCCTCCAGGTATATGAGGATGGAGGATAGCTCATGACTCCAGAGGCAAAGGAGGGATAATACAAGGTATGGTTTCTTTTTCCAGTCTTGTAGACATGTTGGCTTTGAGATTTGGTTTGTGTATATGCCTTTGCTGCAGGCCAGCTTGAGAGATGCGTCTGTATGTCATACACAGGGGCTATCATCTGTGGCCGTGGAGAGCGCAGAATTGCTTTGGAATTTCAAAATGTAAAAAAGTCTGATTCTATTTCATAATGCAATCAGAGTTAATTAGACCCAAAGTATTTACTGAGTACTCCTCTGGCCTTTTTAATTAGGGATACAAGTTAAGCACATTTGAATCTGACACTCTTTAAGGCTGGCTGCTTCTGTGCAGAGATGTGGCCGGCTTCCAACTGGAAGAGCCGGAAGTCAGGCTGGAAGAGGAAAAAGAGTGAGTGGCCAGTCCCACTTTGCTTCGCAGTAACTCGAAAAGGTCAGCGTTTGCATGCAAATGACCCTGGGCCATCCAATATTAAACAGATCCTTGGAGATACTTCTCTCTGCTCTGGGCACTGTGCGTTAGCAGGCTCATTTTCTCATATGGAGGGCTCCGCTGGTGAGCCTCTCCACTCCAAACGTGCAGGATAATGTACCTGGTAAGCTCAGAGATCAAAGGCTTTCAGTGGGGCCCTCGGCTCTGCAGCTGGGGCACTGAAACCGTGGTCCACCCGTACATGCATTGTTTGTAATCCTTGACCCACAAATTTGCAAGTCAAAACCAAAAGCGCGGAGAAAGCCCATGGTCTCACACAAACCTACACTCACCTGGGCACATTAAGAACCTATCACTCAGTCCAGATTTCTACCAGAAGAACTCAAGATGCTCTGCATTTGAAGTTCAAAGCCCTGGGTTCAAGATTCAGCCTGCCAGCTGTCGGCTGTGAACCCAAGGGCCAGCTGGCTAGTCCTGGGCAGCCTCTCTCCACCCTGCAAAGGGCAGATGGCGTGAGCCTCTCTTCTCTCTTTGGGAAGTCATCTCTCTTGGATGCTATCTGTTGCTTTGGGGAGTGGGAAGAAGTATGTGGCCCATCTTGCTAATGTAGAAAGTTGCCACCACCGTCAGACCTGTTTTATGGCAGCTACACAAGCCACTTACCTGCCTTGGGCATCTGCTGCTTTGGTTTTTCACCAGAGGGCTTCCCTTCTTTACAGCCTCGTAGCACAGGTCACCTCTTTCTCCAGTACATTTTCAAAAAATATATTTTCTTTATTTTTGAGACTGTTATAAATGTATACAATGAAATACAATCACATTCACCCTCTATTTTAACCCCCCCCCCGAAAAAACCCCTCACAATACCATTTTCTTGTTTGATCACCCATTAAGTCCAATTAGTGCTGCCCATATGGGCATGAACATGGGGCCATCCATAAAAAGAAACGATTCTCCACCTCCAGGAACTCTCTACTGCCAAAAGCTCCTCAGTAAGGGATGGAGCCTGGAGATCTACATCATCTGTGCTAGGAGTTTGGCTGCCTTGGTTTTATGTAGGTGACCTCACCTACTGCAAGCTTCCAAGCATCATAGTGACGCTGGGGAAGACAGCTTCCCACAGTGCTCTCCTCACCCTCTGACTTTGACGTTCTTTTCAGTTCCTCTTTGTGGTATTTCTTGAGCCTTGATGTCCTGTCTCACGTTCACAGCACCTTGACCAGTTCTGCATTCCTCCGCCGACTTCTGCCCACTGCAAAAGAAGTTTCTCTGACCAAAGCTGAGAGTGGTTCCAGCCTGTTGGCACTGGGAGCCTGGGGGAGTCCTCTGCAGTAAGTCTCCATTGATTAGCTTCATCTCACTTGGAATACCTGTTTTGTTTGGAATGTGGTCCTTTTCCAAGTTCCGTACCATTTTCTTGTGTGTTTGCTCACAGGTGTCTGGGTCTGCTCTGAGTGGTTGGTCACTCTGACCTGTGTTGGATCAGGAGCTTTTGGAGTGTAGACATCTGGGAAGTTCTTTCAGCCTTGCCAAGCAGATCAGAATGAAAGTTCTCTCCATCAATGGGGACTGTTAGCTTCTTTTCAGATCCCATGTGCCTTTCTCATGGGTCTGAACAAAACGGTCTCCCTCAGAAAGCAATCTAGCTGGGGATGTTTATAGATGCGCTCCCTAGCCAAAGCAGATGTCAGTCACTGGGGTGGGGTGTGTGTGCGTGCATGTGTGTGTGTGCACGCATGTGTGTGTGCGTGCGTGTGTGTGTGCATGTGTGTGTGCGCGTGCATATGTGTGTGTGAGTGTGTGTGTGGTGTGCATCACATACATGTGTGCATACACATAATGGAAATAATCCTGGAAGCATTCCTTTTGCCTTTCATTAGCAAGACTATGTCTCCTTCAACACATGTGCTGAGAGTTCAACAGCTCCCTCTTCTCTTGTAAGCCGAGGGACATTTGAGAGGATGAGTCATGAGCTAAATGCAGGAGCCACCATCCTGCACGCACCACTGTGTCATCCCAGTCTGTGATGGTAAACATGACTCTGGCCCCACGGGGGAGGGAGCCCGAGCTTCAAAGTGGCATCAATCACAATCTGATATTTTTGGATCACCAAGCTGACGCGTCAGGGATCTGCATAAGGACACACATCAGGGGCTTCTGTAGCATAGTAGACCTGACACTATTCTTGGAGACAGGAGTCCTGAGTAGTACGCTTTATCTTTCACTGAATAGAAGCATGAGTTAGGGCAAGTCCTGTTGCCCTCTGAACCTCAGAGAGAAGCAGGTTAAACTAGATCGTCTTAATGTTAATTTCCTTAAGAGTCAAGGGTCCCCTGGAAAAATGATATTGGCCCAGCCAACAGGCCTCAAACATTCTGCCCTGATTTTGCAATGTTTTTGCTTATTGGAGAGGTGAAGTGGGGAAGGACATATCCTGGGATAATTTCTGGATGCCAATAGACACGTGCATAATAGGGAGTCAGAGGAGATCAGGCAGCAGATATGGGAGGGAAGGAGAGTGGAAGCAAGCAGAAAGGAAAGCGTCGCTATGGTTTCTTCTCTGATCCCAGCTGGTGGACATTTGGAAGGTGCCAAACCCATAGTGGGCACATACTTCGTGCCATATAAATATTTGCTGAATAAAATGCAAACCAGTTAAGTCATGTTGGGCAGTAAAGGCAGCTCAAAACTTCTTATGGAAGATGAGTCTGGAAGAGGAGGTTGGACCACGCTTGGGGAGCCTTGTATGCCAGAATTAGGGCTGGGAAGGTGGGCAAAGGGGAAGGCCAGGCATTTCAAATGCAGAGGCAAGAGAATAGATATTGTAAGACTGTTTTAGGAGTGCTGCGTGGGGTGGCTTGATAGTGGGCATCGACATAGATGTTGTGGCCAGACAGGGAGAGGATCCTAGGCAGCATTAGGAATGATGGAGGAGACCCAGAGGGTTGCTGACTCTCACTGCTTGGTGCTGTGTGGTACTCACCTGCCAGGACCTTTTGCTCCCTGGCAACTGGAACATTTTAACCTGGTTTCTGTATCAAAGACAAATGGTCTCTGGTAGGGAATGTGCATGAGGACACTTGGCAACAGTGGTTAGGGATGATGGTGCTGAGGAAAAGGAGCAATTCCAGGAAGAGAAAGGGACAATGTGAGCTCCTGGGGCAGAGGTTCCCAAATGCCAGTCTACAGACAGGAACCACCATACAGGTGGCCACATTTTTATTCTCCACAGTGATTAAAACCTGACCTTCGGAGGGGCCGTCTGTGAAGTTAAGAACTTGCTTTTCTTGTAGATATCTTGGCGTGTCTCCCATTTTGTATGCTGTCTCTATCACTACTTCCTTCTTCTTTTGCATTTGCTTTTTAGATTTATTTATTTTGTATTAATGCATGTTTTACTTGCAAGTATGTATGTATGCACGTGTACCGTGTGTATACCTGGTATCCTTACAGGTCAGAAGAAGGTGTCAGATCCCCTGGAACTGGAGTTACAGATAGATGTGATTCACCATGTGGGTGCTGGGAACTGAACCAGGATCCTCTGGAAGAACAGTCAGTGCTCTTAACCAGTGAGCCATCTCTCCAGCCACACCTCCATCTCTTTACAGTAAAATAACAGAGCAGGTAGTGGCAGATTGTTTGTCTAAATGTCCTAAGACTAAAATAAAAGATTGGTAACTGTGACTTCTAAATCTTATATCTGAGTTCAAAAATGCCTCGGAAAAACTGAAGTCAAACTAGCAACAAAGGTAATCTCTTTTCTCCTCTAATCCATGTAACTAACAATATATGTATCTATAACAGAGCAGGGAGTGGCAGATTGTCTAAATGTATAAATATATACACACACACATATATATAATGTACATCTATGCACATGTACATGTATACACATATATATGTATGTATACACACACATATTTCCTCAAGGCTTGGAGAATACCCTAAGGTTCAGAAGATTAAGAAGTTTTGAAAGTTCCTTAGGGCATGGGTGAGTAGCATAAAAATAAACAGTAAGAGTATGAGAAATACTAAGCTTTCCTGCTTTTTATGTGCAAATTAAGATAATAACAGAGCTGAACCTGGTGGTGCAGAACTGTTATTGAAACGACCCGGGAATCTGAGGCAGGAGAATCACCAGCCAAGGTCTGCCTGGGCTACACAGTCAACTCCTTGGCAGCCTAGGTGACTTAGTATCAAGCTTAATGTTCAGTGATAAAGTGATTCTTGAAGAATACTGATTCATCCATGAGCTTAAGTAATACATTGTTAATTCAATGATGTTACCAAAGAAAACTTACCAAATGAAAGCAATAAAGACACATAAGTCTGGTGCAGTGAATCTTAACGTATACACTGGTCAATAATGCCTCTGGAAGTTAGCACTATGGGTAATTTTGCTCTTTATATTTGTTCTTCAAATTCTCTGAAGTAGATATATTACTTGAGTCATCATGACAACTCATTTTCTAAAGACACAGAGAAAACAATAAGTGGCATCTACACAGAAGTCTGGGACCAGCTTCCACAAAAATACCTCCCGATACTGTCCTATATGTTTCTCTGTTTTATTATTTTCACTCATGTCTTCATATTCTTTACTAATATTTTCTAAATCCCCATGCCTCTACCCTGGCAAGAGGTATTTTTGTCAAGGCTGATCCCCGACAAATGGCACCGAAATGTGGGGCTGACCAGTGAACCCCAAAATGTACAGAAGTGAGGCCAGGTGCACAAGGAAGTATCTGAGGGACCCTGCAAGACAATTGCACCACAGGTGGAGAGGTGAGTAATAAGCACTCAGAAGTAAATAGTAGATATAAAAAAGGAAAGAGAAAGGCAGGGGAAAAAATCGGTAGTAAAACTGTAAATATTTGTAAATATGGCACAGGGAAATAGTATTCAACTATCTGTATAGTTGCTTGGATGTATTTTGATAGAGGAGCTAAAATGGAACAAAAACTAATACAGAGATTTTTAGAGTTTGTAAATATTATATTCCTACCCCCCCTGCCCATGCTGGCCATGTATCTGCATATCACTACCTTCAGGCTGCTCTGGATCTTGGAGAGGCCAAAATAAGGCCTTGCCTTTTCCCCTGCAAGTGGCGATGCTTTGGTCACCTAGCCACAGCCTCTATTGATATTGAGCAGGTAAAAAGAATGGTCTATGGCATTTGGCCTAGCAATGGCCTAGGTTACGGCTGAGATTGTGGCAGTCCACACACACACACACATGCTGTGGCCAGATGAGTCTGACCCACACTGTGCAGTGGAGCTAGGAAAGGCAGACAGGAAAGTTTAAAGGGCTATACCTCCCATGGTCAGCACCTGGAGTCAATGGAAACGTCTAGAGGCTAATTGACCTATGAGCTAAGGAACCTATAATGGATAAATCTATGACTTTTAACAGAGGAGAGGATGATTCAGGAATTCTCCTAATTTTGTGATTACAAGGTTAAGAATAAAAAAGCAAGGATAGTAAAAATTGGCGTGGCTATACACTCCTAAGTTTATGGTCTCATGTGGTAGTTACAGAGCCACTACAATGGCAGGCACCTAGGAACCTGAACTAAATTTGCCAGCCGGTCATGATCTGTAGTTGGACTGCTGAGCATGGCTTGTGCCCAGGCACAACAGGCAATGAAGGAACTTTTTGGTCGTATATAGTTCCTCATTTACCGGTAAATTAATGGGGCCAAAATAGCTCAGTCGGTAGAGCATGAGACTCTTAATCTCAGGGTTGTGGGTTCGAGCCCCATGTTGGGTGATATTTGTCAGGGACCAGACTCAACAAAAATATCTCTTGCCAGGGTAGAGGTGTGGGGATTTAGAAATATAGTAAAGAATAGGAAGATGAAAATGAAAATAATAAAACGGAGGAACATAGAATAGTATCGGGAGGGAATTCCAGTGAGTACTGAAATTCAGCTGTGTTTAATTTCCAACTTCTTTCAATACCCCTGACCCCCAAAAGGTAGGAGTAAGACAAAAAAACTACATTAACATGATACAAGGAAATGAACATACCAATTGAAGGTCATGGGCTACATCCATAGTTAAACATTCTGTTGCTAGAACAAAGCAAGTCACGCTCACACCCTAGACCAAAACATTCTGTAGGCAAACCACTCCCTGGGTGGAATCCAAAGTTATCTCCTTAAGTGGAACTTAGTTGGATTCTAAGACTTTTGTTTGATGTAGGAACATATCTACTTCTCTATTCCTGTAGTACAAGGTCTGGCTATTAGCCACACCTGTGGACAATAACCTTGCGAGAACAGAACTCTCTGAGCAACAACTAGGTGGGACCTTTGTTACTAGAGGTAAGTTCCCACTCTCTGACCTCTGATCAACATGGGAAATAGGCTTACATTTTTGGGCCATCACACAGAAATTATAGTAGCAAGCCCATATGGTGCAATGAAAAACTTTCTGGAAGTTCCTAACCCTGATTGTGGTAGTTTGAATGTAACTTACTCCCACAATCTCATACGGAGTGGCACTATTAGGAGGTATAGCTTTGTTGGAGAGGGTGTGGCCTTGTTGGAGGAAGTATGTCATTATGAGGGTGGGTCTTGAGATTTCCTATGCTCAGGAAACACCCAGTGTTTCAGTCAACTTCCTGTTGTGTGCAAGATGTAGGACTCTCAGCTACTCTTCCAGTACCATGTCTGCCTGTATGCCACCATGTTCCCCATCATAATGATAATGGGCTGAACCTCTAAAACTATAGTTGTGCCTTGGTCATGGTGTCTCTTCACAGCAATAAAAATACTAAGACACTGGTCTACTCCTCAATCCAGCCTTAGGAACTGTCACTGCATGATGCATTCATGGGGGATGGAAACCCTTTTACCTGAGTAGGACAAGCATAGTTGGTTTTTTCTTTGAGCTGTCAACCAGCTCCCAAATAAAGACATGGGAGACTTATTAGTTATTATGAATGCTTGGCCTTAGCTTATGCTTGTCCCACTAGCTCTTTTTATTTAACCTGTTTCTATTCATCAATGTTTTGCCTTGGAACTTTTTATGTTCTTTCATTCTTTATGTCTTACTTTCTTGCTTCCTCCATGTCTGTCTGTCTGGCCCCTGGCATCTATATCCCTGTTGTCTCTTTTTCTTTCTTCTTCTTTTTTGAGCCTAAGAACCTCCTCTTACTAACTTTCCCTGCCTAGAAGTCCTATCTATATCTCATCCCTCACTATTGATCATTTAATTCTTTATTAGACCAATCAGGTACCTTAGGTAGGCAAGGTAAAATTGCAATGCATAATTAACAAGTGCAATACCTCTTTGTATAGTTAAGCAAATATTCTGCAATGACAAGTGCCTGAGATTATGAGCAGAAGAGCCATAGCATTATTGTGACTGTGGTGGCTTGAAAGAAAATGGCCCCCATAGACTCAGGGAGTGACATTATTTGAGGTGTGGTCTTGTTGGAGGAAGTGAGTCACAGGGGGTAGGCTTTGAGGTTTAAGAAGCTCAAGCCAGGCCCAGAGTCACTCTCTCTTCCTGTTGCCTGTGGATCCAGATGTAGAACTCTTAAACTATCTCTCTAGCACTATGTCTGTCTGCATGCTGTCTTGCTTTCCACCATGTTGATAATGGACTAAACCTCTGAGCCTGTAAGTCAACCCCAATTAAATGCTTTCTTTTATTAGAGTAGCCGTCATGATTCTCTTCACAGCAATAGAAACCCTAACTAAGATAGTAACCTAAACATGTAAATAGAACCATTTTTTAAACCTTTAAAAATTACAGCTGGGCAGTTAGTGGTGGTGCACATCTTTAATCCTGACATTCAGGAGGCATAGGTAGGAGGATCTCTGTGAGTTCGAGGTCAGCCTGGTCTACAGACTGAGTTTCGGGACAGTCAGAGCTACACAGAGAAATGCTATCTCTTAGAAATTTAAAAATTACATTTACGTGTGTGTGTGTGTGCGAGTGACACACCATGTGTCATGGTGTGAATGTGGTGGTCAGAGGACAACTTTCAGGAGTTGAGTCTTTCTTTCTACCAAATGGGTCCCAAGGATTGAATTTATGTTTTCAGATTTGACGGCCAATAGCTTTACTTACTAGGCTGTCTCTCTAGCTAGAAGCTAGATGGCATATTTTATTTTGGGGACTTTGTTTTATTTTGAGACAGGATCTCACTTTGTAGCCCTGGTTGCCCTGAAGCTTAACTAGACCGGATTGGCCTCAAACTCACAAAGACCTGCCTGCCTCTGCTTTCTGAGTACTGTGATTAAAGGCATGTGCCCCCACAAACAGCTTACATGGAAAATATTATGTTCAGTGCTGTCTGTATCACTATTTTTATTTTAAATTATTGAATATTTTAAATAAGAATAAAACATCAAATACTCATTTAATGAACACTATGTAACTAATAAACAAAATACTGCAGATGTAGTAAAAGCCTATGCTAGTTGTCTGATTCCAATATTCTGATTTGGTGTTTTCATTTTCGTGCATATCCTTATACCCTGAATATCCACACATGTGCTGCTTTGCATGCTTCTGGCTTCCTATCAAGGTATCAGGCTACAGATGTTTTTCTTCCCCCACCTCAATGGTCCATGCCAGCACATATGGCTCCAGTTCATTCATTTTGCTTGCTGTGCACTGTCCCTTTGGAGGATGAATCATTTTCTGTGTATTTCTCAGTTGAGGGACACGAATGTTGTTTTCAGTTTCTTTCCTAGGAAAGACAAAGACACAATATATATTTTTGATCATTCTGGAGTTTTGATACAAGAATAGATTTTTAGGTGCTCTTAACACACCTAACCAGTAGATAAATGTTTGCGGTGGGTGTGTTAATTTACTTAGCTACAGTAACTAATAACATACATACATACATACATACATACATACATACATACATACATACACACACACACATATGTATATATATCAAACCATCATGTTGTATGCCCTAAATAAGTACAACAATATTTTAAGAAAACAGCAAAAGGTACATAGATTGTGCTGGGGGCTATGCACATGCGTAGAGGTCAGACAAAGGAATAGCATTTTTAACCATAAAAATTAAAGACTTATATGTGAAGAAGATTTAGAAATTAAAAGGCTAACATATTATTGAAGTCAACTTTATAGTCAATAAAAAGAAGATGTTAAAAATGCTTTAAGGTTTTTATGTTTGAAGTATGTGTATATGTTTGTCTGAGTGTGGGTTTGTGCAGGTGAGTGCAGTGCCTGTGGGGGCCAGAAGAGGGAGTCAGATTCTTTTGAGCTATAGTTGGGTCCATTGGTTGTAAGCTGCCAGAAGTGCATGCTGGGAACTGAATTCAGCTTGTCTGTAAGAGTAGAATGAAAAATTTATGCCCTGGTAATGCTGAAGCATGCATGGACACCCCATATATGGCAGTTCTGTTGAATTTGTCCATATTGGGTTTCATATAAGAGTAGGCCATGTTATTAATTGTGGAGACATTGCTCCAGTTCCTTTCAGAAGAAGATACCTTTATGCATGCCTCTCAAAATCTTTGGTTCTGCATATTTGAAAGTGGTAACCTAACATTCTATGTAATCTTGCTGATGACATCAGAGCTGGGCAACTGGTCTGATGGAAATCTGTGAGATGAAACAATAATTCCCATTAAGATTGGATCCTAAAAGTTTTTCAGTGTCACCCTCCACTAGGACATCTTAAAGTCATCTCCCACAGTCAGGATGGAAGGGAGGTGGGTGTGGCCGCGTTCTGCAGAGGTGAAAGGGTATGCACTGGGGTGCTGTTCTAAGCGGAGATACGGAGGGGGAACAGCTTGCTTCACACTGGCTTATTCCAGCAGTAACTGATTATTATGGTCTAGTGCCTGAGGCTTGTGGATATTTTTGTTAAGGTGAAATTTTCTTTGTAATGAAATTGGTTATAACAGGCTTTGACCACTATTCATCCCACTCATCCATTCTCCCTCTGGCAATGTGGATAGCCCTTGCTCCCTTCGCAGCAAGCAGCCCAGCCATGTCTAAGGACCTTAATGTGCCTCTAATTTGTGACCACAAGCTCGCCAACAGGAATGTCCTCATGAGCCCCATATCTTGTTGACTTACCACACTCCCATCCATCATGGATGGCCTTACCCAAGCTACATTTCCCACGGTGTTTATTGTGTTGCTTTGGTTATCTCCTTGGAACTCTCCAGGTCTGTTGAGACACAAAAACTTGCTTTTGGCACACATTATAGGTGATGAACAGTTATGTTCTGGAAGGTTCTGAGTATTTTAATCTGGCTGACATGAGTGCTGTGTCTGGCTGGGCTAGGTAGTAGTCAGTCAGGGGAAGATGGAAAACTCCCAGTGTCTGAATGGGAACAGCTGCCAGCCACCTTGCCACAGTGTTTAGTGTTTAGTCAGTTTAGCTTAAAAGGAGTGTGGGCATGATGCAACCCACTAAATCACCACTGTAGCCTACACAATGGAGTCTCCCAGACAGCGTATCTGTGAATGGATGCTTTCTTTTCCTGAGTGCTTTAAGCATAATAAACACTGGCTGTATTTGTCTAATTGTTTTCCTTCCCTTTCTTGTTCTATGCATAGGCTGATTCTGCAAGAAGATACACCACAGGCTCTTGCTTATAATGTTTCACAAAATGGTATTAAAAGCTCTCGTTATTAGACTATTGTACCTGCCTCAGTGTCTGGGATTCTTCATAGCCTCTAGGAAAATGTGACCATAACAGTTGGGATATAAATTATTATCACTAATTAGCTCAGCCAGAGCGCCAAGCTCAAAGAAGGTACAACACAATGTCTATTCATTCAAGTAAAATATTATAAATAATGATTTTAGCTTGAATGAATTTTGGCCTAAAGTTGCTTATGTTAATATCTTGTTTGGCCTACACCATGGACAGAGAAAGTCCATGGTAAACTATCCCCTGACATGATGTGAAGATCCGCTTTTCTGACAGGCTACCTAGTCCCAGCCAATCCCCACAGCTGGGCTTTCTTCAGCTATGTGCAGCCAACTATTCCAACTGGTTCAAACAAGGTGAAGGCCAGGCCTTAATCTGCACAACTTTCTAAATCTCACACTCACCTTTTCTCTGGCCATTGATGCACTCTACCCACATGTGGGAGCAGAGCGTTGGGAACTGTTTGGCCCATATTGCTCCCTGTTTCCAGAATCACAAATCACAAGCAAAGCAAGTTAACTGGACCAGAGAGCTGGCTCAGCAGTTAAAGAGCACTTCCTGCTCTTGCAGAGGTTAGGGTTAGGGTTAGGGTTAGGGTTAAGGGTTAGGGTTAGTGTTAGGGTTAGTGGTAGGCAGGCATCTACCAACACACATTTAAATAAATTAAAAATAAATCATAAGAAAAGAAGAAAATGTGCATTGTAGCAAATTTCCCTTGTAGCAGGGGAGCTCCAAGTGCCTCTTGGCACAGCTGACTCAAAGCCTTTGTAGGAAGCCTGCCTCAGAGAGGTGCATATTCTAATGGGACCTCCACAATAGCTTTTATCTGTCATGGCCTGAGTTCTGACAGTCACTCTGTCCTCTCTGTGAGGCAGCTGGCAAGGGCACTCTCTGCACCATTTCTATGCCTTCAGCTTTAGTGTGGGAAGAGGGATCTGTAACAGTCCTCACTGTCTGATGGCTGAGAGAAACGACGCAAGTTTTCATTTTTCCTCAATGTGTCCAGTTCTGATTGTGTTGGGCAAGGCAGTACCTGGAGGGCAGAGTCTGTTTCCTGTGCCCCTGCCCCATTCCCCTCACCTTTCCATTGCACTGTCCCTGAGCTGTGTCCTAAATAAACAGCAGTACAGAGTTCTGGGTGTCTTTCTAGTGAGGATTCTTCCAGCTGGAGACTGGAAGCTTGTTATAAATAACAAGACACTCCAATTAGGAAATGCAAAGAATTTTAGGAGCTCAGCCAGGAATGGAGAACAAAGATGTGTGTGTGTGTGTGTGTGTTTCCTGTACCCCAGAAATATACAGTGCAAGTATCTTTCTTTTTTTTTTTTCCTTCTTTGAGACAAGGTTTCTCTGTGTAGCCCTGACTGTCCTGGAATTCACTCTGTAGACCAGGTTGGCCTCAAACTCAGAGATCCGCCTGCCTCTGCCTGCCAAGTGCTGGGATTAAAGGCGTGCGCCACCACTGGCTGGTGCAGTGCAAATATCTTAAAGCATTAACTCGCTCCTCTTGTTCTCCTGTCACCCCCCGTACTGCAACACTGCAGTTGCCAGGCTCTTGTTTTTCTAACTTGATGGTGGTCAGTGGATTGTCAGAGAAGTACTAATTTGTGTTTCTCTGTTTTTGAGTAAGTCTGTGTGTTTTTCTTATACACAGAAAGCTGTCTATAGATTGAAGATGTAGGCTTTGAAGAGAGAAGAATAGAGAGGTCTAGAACCTTGGACTCCTTGGGGAAGGTTGGAAGAAGGGATGACATATGAGGGTAGGACATGGACAAATGGCCACTGATGTTCTTTTCTCCATCTCTTACCCACCCTTAGGTGCCTCAACGCTTCCCCTGGGCAAGTTGATCATAGTCTCATTATTAAGGGAATCTCAGGCTTCATCCAATGAAGATCCTCTAGGTTTACATCTGAAATATCCCCCACTGGCACATGTTTGAAAGCAGGTCTCTAGAAGGCCTTAGGATTTCCCATGCCCGGGCTCAGTCTCGCTTCTGGTCTGCTGTGATATGACTACGCTTATACGGCATGAACTGAGATCCTGACACCGTGCCTTCCCCACCATTATTCACCAAAACTCTGTGATGATAGCCACAGTATATCTCTTGTCCCTTTGGTTGTTTCTGCCAGGTATTGTCAAAGCAACGTGGAAGAAACTGTCGTTACTGACGTGATGCTGCTGCAGGCCCAGCCAAGCGCAGCGCTGGCAGCTGTGTTTTGCTAGCATCACACTTTGATGCTCTACAAGTTCCTTTGGTTTTGTTGCTGTGGCAAAATACCTGGCAAAAGCCACTCAAGGGAGGAAGGGTTTGTTTTGGCTCATGGTTTGAGAGCACTGTCATTCATGGCGGGAAAGGCATGGGCATCAGGATTGTGAAGTAACTGGTCACACTGCATCTACGACCACGAAGCAGAAAGAAACAGATGCAGAAAGAAACAGATGCTGGGGGAGGCTCTGCTGTTTAATCTGTTTCATTCATGCTTTCCCAGCCTAGGGGATGATGGCAATGGCCCCCATTTAGGCTGAACTTCCCCTCTTTTGTTAATCCCTCCTGGAAATGTTCCTAGAGGCTCGCCCATAGGTGTGTTTTCATTGTGATTCCAAATCCAGTCAAGTTGACAATGGATATTAACCACTACTGATGCAGTTTAGAGAAGCAAAAAGTCCAGGGTGAGGTTGGCCTCGTGTAACATCTGTGATAGCCGGCACTGGAGGGTGGAGCTGTCATGCAGAGCAGGAGTGGGGGTGGGGGTGGGGGAGTAAGACTTCCTTCATATGCAAGACAGAAGAAAAAGTGTGAGGGAGATTCTCCTATTCCGGAAACTGTAGGAAGGTGTGAGGGTGGTGATCCCAGTCTTGCGTGTAATTTTCTATCAGCCTCTGCCAGCCTGGAGCCACTTAAGCAGGATGGTGCTGTTCATAGACTTCAGGAGTAGCATGGTGGCCGTGGACATCTTGTCTCTTACTGGCAGAGTGTAGCAAGTGGTTCTGGCAGGTCCAGGGGTTGAGTTGTGCTTGTGGGGAGACTCTTCCTCTCACCCACAGAAGGCGCCACATCTGCTTCTGGAGAGCAAGGAGCTGGCCTCTTGTGAGCATGGAGAAAGGGGAATCAGGCTCCATGGAGCCAGATGCTGCCAGAAGAATGCTATCTCGATTTTTACAAGTATTGGAGTGTAGCCACCACCCCACTACTGACAGTCAGGACTAGACATATGTTGACATCCCGTCATCAGTTTCTATTGGGCTCCCCCTGTGTGCAGAGGCTTCTCCTGTGTCCTGGGCCTCAGTGGTGTGGGTGCCACTGGTGTACAATAAATAGGGAAGCCGAATGCCTGTTCTTAGTGAGGTGACAGCAGTGTACTTTCTAAAGCAGGCAGGTGTGTGAGGTTTCTACAATGACAGGTGTCAGACCTGGAAGGGGTGTGGCATTGATCATATAGAGAAACTGAGGCCCAGAGAGGTACAGAAACAGTCTGAGATTCCCCCAGTACCATAGTGTCTGCATCTGAACCAGAAGTCAGGTGGGTGCCATTCCCCACATGCTGCATCAAGAACATAAAGTTAAGGGGTTAGAAATCCCAAGAGGCCATGTCTTTCCCCCTCAGAACATGGGGAATCTCGATTTGTCCAAGGCACTCAATCTGTCTGGTGCATGTGGCGGAGGGACAATGGCATCTTGCAGAATGATCTCACTGGCTTCCCAGGGCAGCCTGTCTTAGGGTTCAGTTTCCTCTTTCTTCCCGGCAGTCAGCTTAAGGTTCTGCAGAAGCTCCACCTCGTAGATACAGAGATGCACCTTAGAGACGGGGAGACAGGCAGGATGTTCGATTTTGAAAGAATGGCATCCATCAATATATTGTCCTATTTTTCCTTCTCTCTCTCTGGTTTGAGTCTGACTCTTAGGTGGAGGCTCTAGCTGCTGATACCGTCTCCTAAAGCACTGGCCAGGGAGATTTCCCAGTTGGCTGTGTTAAGAAACGTCCCTTTATTAGAAATATTTGTTTCGTGTGTTGCAGAACGGGGTGCTTTTCCTCAGCTCTGCATATTCTTTCTGACTTTATTTCCCAGCCATGGTCAGTGCTGGGGGTGTGTTGCCCCGCTGAGCCTGCTCCCCATGCCTTGTTTAGAAGGGCCCTGTGGGGGGCATCAGACAGTCAGGGCTCTACCCTCACCTCCCGCGTCCTTTACAATCTGGCTGTCCCACTTCTCTCTTCTGATCCTGACTCTCTCAGCTGGGAAGAGGGAAGGCTGACTTGGGGTCACAGCAGCTGTCCCACGGGTCACATCACCCTCTGTCCCTGGTGTGGAGGTGCTGCCGGTGCAGCCAGAGATGTAGGCCCTGCTGCATGCTTCTACCGGACAAGACAAAGTGTGCACAGCACACAGGGATGGACTATGGGAGGGACAGCAATCTTTCTGCACATGGTAGTAAAGAGGAAGGAGAATGTAGAGGTCCTTTCTGTACCCCCACTTTTTTTTGGTTGCTGGCATCAGGGAGCTGAAGTTCTGGGATAACCACGGCCGCTAACACTTTCTGTGCTGCTGAAACAGCTACGGCTGCACTGTCTAAGACGGTAGCCACTAACTACTGTGTTTGGCTAGTGAGCACTCAAAACGAGGCCCGTGCAAATGAGAGCTGGTTTTGCCTTCTATTCATTTTCATTTATTAATACGTCAGTTTAAAGAGCCACACAGAGCTATTGCTCATCATATTGGACTGTGCATCCCTAAGGAATAGTTAAGCCACAGGTCAGAAGGGGGCTGAGTCGCCTTGAGGAAAACCATCCATTTCCCTCCCTGTAAATTTCCCAATAAACTTTCTATTTGTACCACGAAGCACTAGTAGTATATATAACTGGACTCATCTACCTGAGACCCCAGTCTGCAAGGAAGTCATGGACTGTCCTTACATGTGACATTGGACTGTTCCAAGGGTGAGATACACTTCTCTTGGTAAGCCGTGACAGCATCGTGTTCATGCTCATGCCACGTGGTAGCTTAACTTGCACCCTTTACACGAGGATCAATGGAGGCAATCTGAGGGTGATTGCGGGTGGGTAACCCCTGAAGTGCCGCGTAAATGGGACAGGTGTACTGGACAGTGTTGGTTATCCCTGATGCCCATGAGGGTGGCCAGACAACGATATTTCCAGGCAGCAGAAAAGCAGCAAATGTTATAAGAGAGTAAGGAGGAGTGCACAGGAGGCTTTGGAGGGAGGAAAGGGAAGGAGAAAATGATATAATTATATTTGAATCTCAAAAATTGAAAGAAATAACTTAAAAAGGGCAATGCCCACTTATTTTAACTATGCTCCTTCCTCCTGACGTACACTCAGCTTCCCCGGCCGCTGTTGCAGCTGCCTCAATGACTTCTGTCATAGTGACCCTCTGAAGTCCTCTTGGCTCACACTGGACGGTGGCCTCGATCTTCCTTTACTGACATCACCAACCACTTCAATGTGAACACGACAGGAACTTTCTGGTGCAAGTCCCAGAAGGGCAGGGGCAGGGTGGCACAAAGGGTTGGTGGAGGTTGGCTATCAGCCAGGCAGCCTCATGCTTTGTAACTGCGTTAGTCACCATACCAAAGCGTCAGATGCTGGGGAACTTCTAAAGAAGAGGTTTATTTAGCTCACAGTGTTTGGACAGTGCCAGTTCTGACAAGAGGTCCCCTGGCTGGAGCCCAGCCCAGCCAACGGCACTGAGTCATGAATGTGCCTGAGAGGGAAAGAGGGCATGGCAAGACAGGAAGCCGGAGAACATCAAGAGGTCAGGCTTGCTTCTTCACAACAGCCCAAGAGAATTATGTTAATCTCTTCCAGGGCCAGCACTACCATTGACCTCGAATCTAGCGCTACCTCTCAAAGTTTCCATTATGTCTCAATATTACCACACTGGGGACCACATGTGGATGTTGAGGGAAACTCTACCTTTCAAGCACAGAAGTGACATGGGGGCTTTGGCTCTTGCGAGCACTTCGCCACTTGGCCACGTTGTTTTCTCTGTATGTGTGCTGCATCCTTCCTCTTGATTTCTCCGGGAAGGGCTAGGAGAAGATGAAGCTGGGGAACAGGCTGCCTGTTTGGGCCTCACCCTCACTGCCCCTTGTCTCTCCTTCTCTACAGTCACAGCTCTGGCATGGATGTTTTAACATTTAAAGGAGAGAGTATCTTGCTCTTGACAGATGTTTCCAGCTGTCCAATGCACACCACTGTGAGGATGCAGCTGGCTCTATATGGCTTCTATTCCACGGTGCTTGACTCTGTTTCTGCATCTCTGGACTAGTTGTACAATGACCCTCTCATCTCTGGAAATGTCCTAAACATCAACACCCCAGATTTTCTTCAAGGAGCAGCTGCAAGTGGAGCATGGTTACCTCCCCGTGAGTTGAGACCCGAGTCAGAGTGCTCCCCACACTATGACTGATGGAGGTCCCCTGCAGATCTCTTGGCAGCAGCCTGCCCTGAGTCTGATGAGCAGCAAGCTCAGAATGAAGACAAAGCACCCATGAGCTTTGATGGACGATGGGCAAAGCCTCTCTTGAAATTGGTCTCTCAAAACAATATACAAACTAATACACAAATCAATGCAAAGTGTCTAAACTGCCAGGAAAACTCAGTCCATCTATCACACTTAAGAGGAGCTAGAGGCCATGGAGGTGGGCAATTGCTTGAGTCCCCAAGGCCCCAGAGAAGGAATGCTTGGTCCCTCGGCACATTTGCCTGATTCAGCAACTTCTTCTTGAGCGTGAACCCCAGTATGACCGGAAGTGGGAAATGAGGAAGAGTGTTCGTCTTTATCCATCATGCCCCAGTGCTGTTTATAAAGATCTGCATCCACTTTGCCTCTGTGTTCCTCACTGACCATTCACGGGTTGGCTTAGACTTTGGGGGTTTCCATGGAAACAGGGTCCTAAGGTCTAGACCTTGAACTGGTGCTGATGCAAGGTTTGAGCTTGGGGTGACTAAATCTTGGCAGCATGGGAACCTGCTGATATTGTTTGGTTCTCAGTAGCTTCTTCAATAAGAATTCAGAAACACAATGAACCACAATCACCCTCTGTAGTCACAGAGTTCACTGACCATGGATTCACAATAGCCAGAGAAAAACCTAGTCACTTGATTCTCTAGTCCTTCCTCCAAGGAGTCAGGAGAAGGGAGGCCACCACATACAAACTGTTTTCTTCTTCTTATTCCTCAAATGATAAGAAATATTTTCTTCCAAGATGGCTAACCCTCAGCTGTGACTCTAGTCCCCATTCCTCCTCCTGTTTGGGAGGATTGATTTTTTTTCTCATTTTCAAAAGAATTACCTCGTCTGCCTTGGACAATGTCTTCTTCCCTTGAAATCAGACTTCGTTTTGTTTCAACCATATATATACATATATATATATATATATATTCTAGAAAATTCTCAAAATGCCCCCCTTACTCCTTGATCCTTACCGCCTGTGACAGATGAAGGAGCTGATCCTCCTCCTTACCAGCTGCAGCACTCAGGAAAGTGGATCCTGTCCCCACTAGCTGCAGCACTTAGGAGAGTGGCCCCTACACCTCTCTGGGGTAACACAGTAGAGCTGAAGGTGTAGGTGTGGGAGAGCCAACCCTGAGGGTGTGAAAGCAGGAGAACATGCCCCGCCCCTTGCTTATTGCTTCAAGGGGTGAACCAGGTGGGGCAATGCTGGGGTGCACACCTAATGGTGAAGACAGGGAGAGCTGGCCGACTGACCAACCCTGCAATGACCCAGGCCCTGAACTACGGTATGAGTTGGCCCACTCCAACACCCACCCCATCTATGATCTGCTGGAGCACACGAAGGGCCGGGTCCTGCAGACCTAAAGCTTCAGGATCTCCATGACAGGGCAAGAGCAGAATATCTAAGAAGAGTTGCGGCAAGAGCCCAGCATTGATAGTGTAGCAGAAACCAGAGGCCTTGAGCCAGACCGAGGACTCTTTGCAATGAACACTGGCATGTAAAGGTCTATGGATGAAAGTGTTTACTTCATGACTCACTGTGTCACACTGCAGTTTCCATGATGAGATTTTCCCTTCTTTTTTCTGTTAAATTTTATTTTATTTTATTTTTGAGAGGATGTTGCAAGGGCAGAGGGCAGCTACAAAGGGAAGGGAAATGGATTGGATTGAGATACATGATGTGACTGACAAAGAATCAATAAAGAGAAAGTTAAAAAAAAAAGAAAAAGAAAATTCTGAGAACTTACATTCATACCACACCTCATAGCTTGCAAAGCCTTTTACCTGTATGGTTAACACTAGTATCTGTGTTTAACTGGAGAGAGATGAACCAGAGACTCAGAGAGGTCAAATTGCCAGAAGAAATGCTTGGTAGCAATGTGGAATTGCATGCTTGTTCCTCTGGGTCACAAACCAGAGACTGTATGACTATTTCATACCAAAATCTGTGGTACCCGGGTTCCTGGGTAAAATGATGAAACACGTGCATAGAACCTGTGTAATCCTCCGGTACATGCGTGCGTGCGTGTGTGTGTGTGTGTGTGTGTGTGTGCGCGCGCGCACACACACACCTTCACCTCTGTGTGCCCATGCAGTGGCCCAGAGGTGGAAGTCAAATGTCTTCCTTGGTTTTTCTTCACCTTATCTTGAGACCAGTCTCTCACTGAACTGGGTAGGCTGGCCAACCAGTGCTTGGAATTTGTTTGTTTGCCAGTGCTGAAGTTATAGGCAGGGTAGACAGCTTGACACTTTCTTTAATGTGGAGATTCAAACACAGGTCCTCATTCCTGCAAAGGAAGCCCTCTTACCTGCTGAGTCGCCTCCTCAGTCCACCTTCTGCATGCTTTCATCATCCCTCCACCCCCTATACTGCCCACAGCAATAGAAACTATGTACACACTTGTTACACTGTACTCTCTGGGGAATACTGACAAGAAAAAGTCTATACTTATTTCCCATGGACTCTTGAGTTTTTCTCAGTATCTTCAATCTACCGATGAAGTATCTTTGGAGAAGGAGAGCTGGTTGTAGGTGTGCTACATTCCTGAATTCCTCTTGACAGAAGCTTGTCTCTAGAAAGACCTTCACTCATGCCAACTTCCAAGGCAAGATTTAGAGTGTCAAAATTTCTTTCTTTTTGGAGGTCACATAATGCTCCATTGTATGTGTATAACAATCTTTTTGTACTTCTTCACCTTGACAGTGTGAACACTATGGTAATGAGGGCAGAGACACGTGCATCTGAGACCAGATTCTCTTCCATTTGAGTATATATCCAGAATGGCTCTCACCATTCTATGGCAATTCTAGTTTTAGCTTAAACTTTTTTCTTATTACAGTGTCTTTACTTAATTATTTATTATTGTGTGCATACAGCTGTGGCCACACACCTTCCGTGACATGTGTGTGCAGCAGTCAGAGGACAGCTTTCTGGGGTTCATTCTCCCTTTCCTCAGGGTGGGGATTGAACCCTGATCATCAGGCTTGGTGGCAGGTGCCTTTTCCCACTGAGTCATCTCTCCAGACTTCCATTTTTTAACTTACTGCAGAGTCACAATACCGTCTTCCATGGTGTCTATACCACTTTGCAATTTCCAAAACTACCACATGGGTTTATAATGACCACCCAAAAGTTACAGGGCTACCATGGGAGGCAAAGATGCAGGCTGGGTTATGGCCACCTTGGGCACTCCCCAGCCTGGGGGATAGTGGAATCTTTCATCTGACTGCACAATTGCTTTAGTTCATTTTCAGAACTATGAATTTAAATGTAAAATAAAAATACCTAAAACAAAACCCTTACTTAAACGCCCATGTAAGAAATGACACACATTTTGAAGCAGATTCCTGAGCTACAGCTGTTCACAGGACTGATTGTCTCGCACCCTTTATCCATTTCCTTTTATTTAACTATGGGAAATTTCAAAAATGTCTCAGTCTAAAAGAATTTTGTTTCCGAGGATCACAGGATGCTGTTTAGGACATTGGCTTCCCGCGCTGCAAGATTACCTCAAACTGAGAACTGATATTTCCAATTCATGGCTCTGTACCAAGGTGTTGATAGAGTGACCTTACTGATGCTCACTTTCTGTGCTGGTTGACACAGACTCGATCACCTAAGAAGAAGAGATCTCAGTTGAAGAATTGGCTCAATCAGATCGGCCTCTGGGCATGTCTGTGGAGCATTTTCTTCACTGCTAATAGGTGATAAAGGGCTTAGCCCTCTTTGGGCAGAGCCACTCCTGGGAAGGTGGTCCTGGATTATGTAAGAAAGGTAGCTGAGCCAGTCAGGGAATGCAACCCAGAAGGCAACATCCCTCCATGGCTCCTGTTTCAGCTCCTGCCTCCAGATTCTTGCTTTGGCTTCTCTTGCTGATGAAAGGCAAGAGGTGCATTTAGTCAGTGCAACAGACAGGCCAACTAGGACAGAGATTGGAGCTAGTGTGAAGGACCCGACCACGTTGTTAGTTGGGTGCTGCTGTGAAGGACCCGACCACGTTGTTAGTCGGGTACTACAGTGAAGGACCCGACCATGTTGTTAGTATGGTGCTGTTGTGAAGGACCTGACCATGTTGTTTCATGGGAGAATAGTGAAACGCTTGGAACTGTGGACTGGAAAGGCCATTGAGTACTCAGAGCTTAATGGGCTGGCTGTTCTGTAGGAATTTAGAAAATACAAATGTTTAGAAAAATGCAGACGAGGGAGGCCTAGATCATGAAGCAGCAAGGTAAAGCAGAATGAAGACAACTGTTGGGGCTGCTTGTGTGATACAGTTGGATTAAGGATCTTCAGACATGAACAATCTGTGGTACTCAGCTGGGACCAAAGAATCTGCCAGTGTCATCGAGGTGGAATCTGGGAAGTACTTCCTTCTGATCACCACGCAGAAGGTGTGGTTCAGTAGGGGTGCCAATGTTACACCTCAAACTGGAAGTACAACTTGGCAAATAATGTGTAAGAGTCTCCCATATGGTGCTGGTTTTGGAGATGTAAAGGTGTCATGGGCAGCAGCTGGGGGGCTTGGCACTGTGAGAGGCCAGGAATAGGCGTCGGTAAAGATGAAGCCTCAGTTGCAGACGCTAGGATTGAAGGCATCCTGGAGAAAATCTGAGGTTTGACACTGTGTGGCAGAGTTGGAGTCTGTATAGAGGGGCCAAGAGGTTGTTGGTGCGGGTGCAACCTGAGTTTCAGTGGAGACCCCGGCATAGCTGAGATTCCAGGCCAGTGGGGTGAGCACCAGAGGACAGCGGCAGCAGCGGAGTGGGCTGGCTTGAGCTTGTCAGGAAAGCCATGTGTGTTGCTGAAGATGGCAGAGCTGGAAAAGCAATGCTTCTCAACCCCCCGGAGTCCAGAAGATCATGAGTGAGTTCCAGATGCTACAGAACTTTTTTATTTATCCTGCTGGAGTATTGGTTTTGCTTTGATTTGATTGTAACTGTGCCCTGATTCTTCCCTCTAGAATAGCAAATTACCTCATAGTTAATAGTCGTTAGATTTTATTTATTTTTTTTGTGGGGGGGGGCTTCTCTAGACAGGGTTTCTCTGTAGCTGTGGAGCCTGTCCTGGAATTAGCTCTTGTAGATCAGGCTGACCTCGAACTCACAGAGCTCTGCCTGCCTCTGCCTCCCAAGTTCTGGGATTAAAGGCGTGCACCACCACCGCCCAGCAAGACGTTAGATTTTTTTCCATACATTGTTTTGTTTTATTTTTTCCATTCAAAAACATAATTAAAGAAATAAAATCTTTACCTTTCTTCCCCTTCTCCCGGTCCCCTCCCACTACCTCCCCACCCCTCCTCCCTCCCCCTTCTTCCTTGAAAGAGGGCATGGTGCCCTGCCCTGTTGGAAGTCCAAGGCCCACCCCCATCCCTCCCGGCCTAGGAAGGAGTGCATTCAAAAAGACTCGGTTCTCAAAAAGATAATACATGCAGAAGAGATAGGTC
>PVIU01020546.1:0-33801 GCA_004026605.1 Ondatra zibethicus
ATGTCATTCAAACGTGATGCCTTTACATATCAAAGCTTCACCAACTATTACAGCAAACTGACTGGATCCTTCTGATCACACAGAGAGATCCACTGGTAAAAACCATGAGCTTAACAGTGTCGGGTGCGTTTTCTGCATATGTCAAGTTTAGTAAAAATTGACTCTCTCTCAAGACAAGGAAAGCCTGGCATGCAGCGTGCAAGGGAGATCCGCCCAGGGCCCCAACACCGGACAGAGGGCTTCTTGAAAGCGCGAAAGTGCCTGGGCGTGTCTTAATTCCTGCAGGCTAAACGGACTGTGTCCTTTGCCCACACAGATGCAAAATCTGTTCATTCATGAGTCTGGTGGTTCCTAAAAAGAAATACAATTTATAGCAGGGCATGGGTACATGCCTTTAATCCCAGCACTTGGGAGGAAAAGGCAGGTGGATCTCTGTGTTCTAGGTCAGCCTGGGTTACATAGTGAGACCCTTTCTCAAAAAAGAAAAAACAAAGTAACAATTTATAACATACACACCTGAAAAGCAACTATGTCTGCCAAGACCATCTCAAAGTAATCAAAGCCATTTCTAGTTAAATCAAAGGACTACCTGAAGGATGCTGTTCCCAGGGCAATACCACAATGGCCTGTCCCTAGCTAGACACGCAGTAAGCAGCACCTTTTTCTGGCCAACAGATACAGGCCTATTACGATGACATGCTCCGAAAACAGGTGCAACCATACACTGACACTCGGTTCTGAGGAAGCACACCTCCCCTAGCACCTCCCCCCACCACACCCAGCACACTGGCAGCAAGGGCTTGCACAGCTGTTCACAGAGCACAATACTTGGTTCTCAACTTCCTCTAAGAACAAAAAGAGGAAGCTGTCTTTTCCCCTGCTTCCTTTCATTGATTCTCCCCACACCTCAGCATAGTGAGCAAGATCAAGTTCCTGTTAGGAGTCCCACCCAAGAAAGACACATGATATCGGCAAGCTAGGCCTTGCTGCCTCTGCCAGAACTACAGGGCTGGGCTCGTGGCTACTTCTTACTCTCCTGGCAAGCAGCTCCCAAGTTAGATAGATGAACACAAAATAAACTATGGAAAAATTCAATTCTAAGGCTGAAATTTTTAAAACAATCAGTAGTGAGTATATGTGGTAAGTGTGCACTACGTGTACATATGGAGGTCAGAGGTCAACTGAAGGTGCCAGTTCTCTCCTTCCATCATGTGGTTCCTGAGACTGAACTCAAGCCCAGCTTGGCAGCAAGCACTTTTACCCAATGGGCTATCTCATTGGCTCAATTCTGGGATTATTTATCCCAACAAACTTACCATACTTAAGGGTATAAGTTCTCATTCAGAGTGCAGTGTTGAACATGGATTATGCTAAAGTCACCAATCCATCAGATGGAGGTACCTCTTTGAAATCAAGCACAGGACTGTCACCTAGAAACAACCAGTCTGTCACTTAAAAACTTCACATAAGGGCTGAGAGGTGGCTCCGCTGGTAAAGTGCTTGCCAGCACAAAGCCCACCACTGCAAAACAAAACAAAACAAACACACAAAAAACCCCACCAGGTGTGGTGGCACATAGCTGTAATCCTAGCATTTTGGGAAACAGAGGCGGAAGGATCAGGAGTTCAAAGTCATACTCTGCCATCCAGAGATCTGAAGACCAGCTTGGGATATGCGATATGTTGTCTCAAAAGGAAAGGGGCGGGGGGGGGGAGAGAAGCAAAAGGCCTCACCTTAGCACGTCAGTCCACTTACTGCAAAGAGGGGGAGCCAAGAGCATTCTGGAAATCACTAGAAATGCATGTGGGGTACTAAAATGTAGCTTCGAGTGCCTATAAAGAACTCAGAGGTCCTCAGCACTGACCAACGCTTCATCTGAGTGACACACAACGGAGGCTTGTGGGAAAAGCAGGAAACCTGAACTCTCTGTCAGTGGGCAAGTGTTAACTGAGAGAACCTAATTTACTGGCCCCATCAAACAGAGGAGTCAGATGGAGCCATATCTAGGTTCTCCTCAAGGTTCCCCCCTCCAGAGCTCGCTGTCAGCACCAGATCCTGCCTGGTTGCCTGCACGACAGCACCTGCGTGGGATCCCACTCCCCCCCAAAGCTCGGCTTCATTCCACCAGGCAGGGGCCTCTGGGTCTACACTCCGTGTACTGAATCAACTCCCCACAAGGGACTCGGTCAGGTCGTTCAGCAATGCCTGATACACACACACAGAGCCTTCCGGTGGGTCAGTGAAGCATTCCAACACACAGGCAAAATCTGAAATCCTAGGTGTTATTTTAAAATACAGGTTTCAAGCTGGGCGATGGTGGCATAAGCCTTTAATCCCAGCACTTGGGAGGCAGAGGCTGGCAGATCTCTGAGTTAGAGGCCAACCTGGTCTACAGAGCAAGCTCCTGAACAGCCAGGGCCATACAGAGAAACCCTGTTTCAAAAAACAAAACCCACAACTTTCAACAAGTTGAAGGTATAGAACTTATTATTGACACTTACAGAGATTATATTAATATGTAAGAAACTACCCAGTCTATATTCCAAAATCAAATTAATACCAAATCTGGGCTCTGCTCCTTGCAGGGTAACCTTGCTTGGGTTTTTCGGCCTCAGTTTCCTCTTGGGTAAAATGGCAATAAACACTATTTAGTTTAGTGTCAACCAAACACACAGAATGCTCTGTATTATGTAACAAGAGCAGGGAAGAGATTTGGGGAAAGGCTTCATTCAGTATTACCTCCCACAACTATAAATTAAAAATAGGGCCATAGGAATAAGAAAAATTTTTAACTTTTTATTTATTTTCTGAGACAGGGTTTCTCTGTGGAACAGTGCTGTTGTCCTGGAACTCACTATGTAGCCCAGGCTGGCCTCAAACTCACAGAAATCCACCTGCCTCTGCTTCCCAAGTGCTGGAATTAAAGGCATGAGCCACCAACTCCCGACTTAACTTTTATTTTAAAACTAAAATGTTCAGTTTTGATGGCTCATGCTTTTATTCTCAGCACCCAGGACGCTCAGGCAGGAGGACAGTCACAAATGCAAGGACAGTCTGAGCTACATACTGAATTCCATCCCAGGCTAGCTTAAATTAGTGTACCAAGTCACACACAAAACAAAGCAGAAAAAGAAACAAAAAGCAGAAGCAAATAATATACCAGATGGTTTCTTCTCTTTTGAAAGAGTAAGACTGTTTTCTCAGGGCTGACGATGGCCCAGTGGTTAAGCTCCACATTTGGTTCCCAGCACGCACAACCACCTGTAACTCCAGCTTCAGGGGATTTGGTGCCCTGAAGTGTCGGAGGAGTCTGACCTCAGTGAACATCCATCCACAGCTACCACCCCCCCGCAACAAAGACATAAAGACATACATTTTTTAATGTTATTTTTTCATGGGAAAATAGGATCATAAATATTATAAATTATTTTCAGTAAGAAACGTAAAAATGTACCAGAGGCCAAAATATCACTATCAGTTGGGAAACATGTAAACCCAGGGCAGAGACACATAGCGTGCTTGTAGGTCTGAGGGCGCAGGGGTTCCCTGGGACCAGGAAGGCCAGCCAATTGCTGACAGACACCTCCAGGCTACAAGGCTCGCACCGGAGCCATCTGCACCTTCCACCACTGGAGGCTCGCCCGTAGAGGACAAGTGTGAGAACGGGTCACCAGCTGCAGACACAAACCAAGCAGGCAGCACTTCAGCAACCTGCATCTGAGAACAACTCTGAGGGACAGTCACGCTGCTCTTTGCCCCAAGTCTAGAGCCTGGCTTGATGTGGCAGGCAAGTAAGTGACCGTGGCAAGAGCAAAGGTGCCCTCATGGTGAGGTCAGACCTGAAGGATGTCAGAGACCTGATCAGTTTTGAACATCATCAAGAGTAGGTCATTGCATTGGTGGTACTGGAGTAGGCAATGACAGGCTTAGTTGCTTGCTCTTTTTTTTTTTTAAGAATTATTTATTTATTATGTATACAGTGTTCTGCCTGCATGTATGCCTGTACGTTAGAAGAGGGCACCAGATCTCATTACAGATGGTTGTGAGCCACCATGTGGTTGCTGGGAATTGAACTCAGGACCTCTGGAAGATCAGTCAGAGCTGTTAACCTCTGAGCCATCTCTCCAGCCCCAGTTGCTTGTTCTGAATTTGTCCCCAGTCTACGACAGGTACCTAAGGAGGCTTCACAGGGTTCAATTTCCATATAATTGTACAGGATCAGGAGAAACAGATTAAGAGACATTTCCTACAACCATTTGTCAGTTAAGACAAAAACCTGTCTGCAAAGTTGAGCATGGTAGCCCACACTTGTAATCCCAGCATTTGTGGGGATAAAGCAGAAAGGATCGTGGTAAATGTAAGCCCAAAGCCAGGCTGAGCTACAGAGAGACCCTTTCTCAAAAACAGAAACTGCAAAGCAACAACTGCCTGCAGCAGGATTCTTTATTCTCATACAGCCGAGACTTCGGAACTAGTTTCTATTGTGCCTCAGTTTTCCCCTCTGAGATAAGGAGCTGCCAACCAACAGGGTGACTACTGCTTTTATGGTAAATTAATCCACCAAACTAACAAGGCTAAATGAGGAAAATAAAACCTCACATTCAAGTAAACAGGATCTCTGATTTACAGACAAATTCACAGAGCGGTAAGTCCTTTGCTCAGACGTGCCATTAACAAGGGCCATTCGTTTCACTGAGTTCACATCAACCATGCCATTGGCAGCCAAGGCAGACCACAAGAAAGTCACAATAAGTCACTGTCGGTAACTGAGACTTTATCCAAGCCATATGGTGGTTAAAGAAAATCAGATTGGGCTCATCTTGAGATTTCATCTCAGCTAAGACATTGGGTAGTGATCGGGTAGGCATAAGGTGCTGACCAGAGGGGAGTCTTAAAAGCCAGATGCTAGTAGGGTAATCCACAGAGGGATGGTGAAGAGGGTACTGACGGGTTAAAAAAAATGCCCACTGTACTCAAAACGGAAAAGGAGTATGTGTATTTTGCCCAGCGTTGTCTTCCATGACTTATTCTACAGGTCTACAGCGCTTTACTTCAATGAATGAGCCTTAGAGGCTGGAATGCACGCAGGATCCAGATCTGAGGCGCCACCCTCGGAGGGACATCTGAGGGGCACAGGTCAGTGCTGATGTCACCCTGCAGATCCAACTGGCTTGTACCTCTCAGGGTTGGATTCCTGGGGCGAGGACTGAGCCCAAGATACCCACCCAGGCAGGCAGAAAGGAAGTCGGACTTCCTGGCCCATGCCAGCACGGCTCCGCGTCCCCATCGCCCGCCTGAGCCCATCCCCGCTCTCTGCACCTCCCAGGTGCTTCCACGCTGGGCAGGGGCGGCCGCAGGGAGAGGGCAGCCCGGCCCACTCACCGCACTCCGGGTACTGGTCCGCCCAGTCCCCCGACTGCGGGCAGCCGCCGCCCGCCGGGGCCTCCTGCTGCTGCCGGTGCTGAAGCTCCTGCTTCAGCAAGGACAGCGGAGAGTAGTGCTCGGTGGCTCGTGCGCAGGCCAGCGCCCCCAGCAGCAACAGCAGCAGCCACAGCACCACCCCGGCGCCGGAACCGCCCCAGCAGCCGCAGCCGCAGCCGCGGCCGGCAGGTGCCATCTTCCTGCACGGCGCAGGCGCGGCCGTGCTCTGCCAGCCGTGGGCAGGTGGGCGCGGCGCGCGACCGCAGTACCTCCCGGGAGTCGTAGTCCTCGTCCTCTCAGCCTCAAGCACGCAGCCAGCATCCGGACTACAAATCCCAGGAAGCCCCTGCGCGCGCCTTTCCAGGTCTAGCGACGGTGACTTCCGCCAGAGCCCGGAAGTAGAGGCTGTATTGGAGGCATGGGGACAGGCGGGCGCAGGGGGACGAAGTCCGGGAAGGGCACGGAGGGCGCGGCGACAGCTGCCTCCCCTTGCTTGTACCGTTGTATCGAGTGCAACCGGGAGGCCCGGGAGCTGTACCGGGACTACAGCCACGGCGTACTCAAGATAACCATCTGCGTGAGCGCGCCGGGGGCGGGGCGCGGCTAGGGAGGCGAACCCTAACGTCCCGTGGTTGGGGGCGAGGCGCGTATGTTGGTGGGACAGAGAAAGCAGGGGGTTCACGAGGACGTTAGCTAGACTTACGACACCGGGGAGTGCTGACGCATTTCTGTGACTCCAGCATTCCGCTCGCATGCCTGGCAGGAGGTAGATCGCGAGCTCGACGCCAGCCTGGGTTACCTAGGGAGACCCTGTCTCAAACGAATGAATGAGCGATGGAGAGAGTTGTGATTCCCTAGAGAAGTAGGCCCTGTAGCAGGAAGTATGTCATTCTCATGTTGAGCCTGAGGAGGTGGAACCAGGATTTCAGGGCTGGTGCTCTAGAGATTTCTTCTGTGTCTTCTCAGGGTACTTGTCAACGAAATAGTAAATGTACTGAATGGAACAATTTAACCAAAATAGAAAGCATTCCCTACAGCCAGGGTTGTTGCTCAGTTGGTAGGGTGCTTGCTTGGCCCAAGTGCATGAAATCTTAGATTCCAGCTCCACTACATGAACCCATGAGGCATGGCAGTGCACACCTGTAATCCCTGCCTTTGGGAGGTGGAGACAGAAGGACCAGAAGTTCAAAGCTGTTTGCGGGGGTGTGTGTTGGGAGCTGAACCCAAGGTCCCTGCCAGAACACCACAACAAGTGTTCCTGACCATTGGGCCATTTCTCCTCTCCCCTACACAATGATTTTGAGGACAGTCTGGCTTAGAGACCCTACCTCAAGTTTTTCTGTTTTTTACTAAAAGTAGTAAACTTCCAGATAGTTGCTCTGCTGTGTGAGTGTCTTTGTGTGAGTGTGTGTGTGTGTGTGTGTGTGTGTGTGTGTGGTGTTTCCTCCTTATGTTCAAAGCGAAGGCGGCAAGAGGAAAGAGTAAGGGGGCGCTGAGGGGATGGTAAGCCGTCCCACTGATGGAGAAGGTCAGCTGACTGAAGTGAGGTCCCTATCTGTGGGGTGCTGTGGAAGGAGGCTGGACAGCACACAGCATGCCACCTGGTACTAGAAGTAACCTCTTTGGTTTCAGGTCATCAGCATCCTTCAGATGGCATGGTGGCTTGCTTTCTTCCCCTTCTAACCCTGAGGGGAGAGAATTGTGAGGCCAGGTAATTAACTTCTTGGGGCCCATGAAGCTCTGAGAAGGAGAGAGAGCTCTTGTGATCTCCTAACATCACTGCATGGGCATGAGCCTAGTAAAGGATACCGAAGGAATAGGAACTGTGTGTCCTGATGCCAGCTTTCCCCTCCTGCTTCCAAAAATTATCTGCCTCCTAATCTTAAGTTTGGGGTGCTTTCTGAAAGTGGGATTTAGATAGCTTTTGAAAGACAGAGAAAGGGACTTACCACCTTAACAGTTTTGTTTTTTTTTTAAACAATAACGTTGCATCTCTGGGCTTGAACCTCATATGAGGGGAGGAGACAGGCTCCACATCAGTGGCAAAGGAAGGAGGATCTGGGGAAGAGCTTTAGTCCTGAATTTGTGGTTAATCGTCAACTCAGTCTTTGCTCAGGTGATCTGAAAAAATATGAACCTCTGTGCCTCCATTTTGACAGAGAGATTGACATTTGAGGGAGTAGCACAGCTACTGTCTGACCCGGTGGCTGGGAAAGCGTGGTATTTCTTACAGAGGCATGAGTGAAGCGGAGAATGTGTTATTGTGTTGAAGTACAGGGTGACAATTCTCCAGTGCACTTGGCTTTCCTTCTAGGTTCTGATGTAACTAAAAGGTGATCCTGGTGAGTTTGTGTGCCTGTTATTATTTCAGTTTCTCTCTTATCCTGTCAGCCTTTCAGAATGTCCACTTTGGAAGCTGAGGGAGTCTCGATTTGGGTGACATAGACCCGAGTTCATGCACAGCACAGCACTCTCTGCTGTCTCTGTGGTAGGAGAGAGAGAGAGAAAGTGTGTCTGTGTGTGTCCCAGGTTCTTGATCTCATTGGAGAAAATCCCAGGCTTAGGGTTGCTGACATTGTACCCTGATCTTTATCCAGCTGTAGCTCTCAGAAGCTAGAGATAGGAACTTTGTTGAACACCTTCCTCCAAATCCTGAGCCACGGTCTATACCACAGCCTGTCAGCCAGTGTATAAGTGATTTGCTTTTTACAAAATCATACAAACCAAAACCAAAAGTGGAATTGAAAGGGTCTTCTGAAATACTTTGTGTCCACCATGGATCTTTAAATCAAATTCTTTTTTTTTTTTTTTTCTGTTTTGTTTTGGCTTTTGAGGCAGGATTTCCCTAGTCAGTGCGTGCTGACCTCAGACTCAGACTCCTCCTGCTTCTGAGTCCTTAATGCTGGGGTTACAGTTATGTGTTACCACACCTGGCTTTGTTTTTGGATTCTTGAATATAAATTTAAAATATTACTATTTTAGCTAAAAGCTAATATTTTGTCATTGTGAAGCCACTTCTTACATGGGTGCACATTTTTAAGCTGAGGATTTTAAATAGATGCTTATATGTCTTGTCACTGGGAAAGTCGGAAACAGACTCCAATATTTACATCCTTTAAAATTTCAGAATGTATTAATTTATTTGCTCTAATATTACTTTTATTTTTTTTTTCAGAAATCTTGCCAGAAACCAGTAGACAAATACATTGAGTATGATCCTGTTATTATCTTGATTAATGCCATTTTGTGCAAAGCTCAGGCCTATAGGCATATTCTTTTCAACACTAAAATAAACGTAAGTTGTGGTAGTTTAAATTTTTGTTAGCATTCAGTCTATCCCAATTATTGCATGAAATATACTTAAGACAAATTATTTGCTGTAAATCTAAAATTCAAATTTAACTGGGCATATGTTCTTACCTGCTTAATGTGACAGCACTAGGTTTGGGCATAAGTAGACAGCACAGTAGTCTGCCCCTCAAATAATCAAGGCCTTTAAAAAGAGATCTGTTTATTTATATTTGATGAGCGCTCTAGCTGCATGCACGCCTGTGCGCCAAAAGAGGGCACCAGATCCCACTACAGATGGCTGGGAGTCACCATGTGGGTGCTGGGAACTGAACTCAGAACCTCTGAAAGAGCAGTCAGTGCTCTTAACCACTGAGCCATCTCTCCAGCCCAATCAAAGCCTTTAAAGTGACCAGAGTGTTGATTTTCAAGCTTGCTTACACACTGAAAATTCCTGGGTGGGGTGCAGGAGACCTCCACAGGCCCCTCAGCATCTTTGTGTTGTATGATGTTTTTCTCTTTTGGTTCTTTAGTCTTTTGACTTTTTTGAGGGGCCCACCACCCAGCTCCCAGATATATCACACATGGAGTCTTATTAGTTATGAATGTCCGGCCTTAGCTTGGCTTGTTTCTTGCCAGCTTTTCTTAAATTATTCCATCTCTCTTTGGCCTTGGGTCTTTTATCTTTCTCTATTCCTGTATACCTTTTCTTTCCTTCTTACTTTGTGTATGACTGTGGCTGGGTGGCTGGCTCCTGAATTCCTCCTCCTTCCTCTCTAGTTGCTAGATCCTTTTCTCCCAGATTTCTCATATTTGTCTTCTCTGCTTGCCAGCCCCACCTATTCCTCTCTCCTGCCTTGCTATTGGCCTTTCGACTCTTTATTAGCCCATCAGGTGTTTTAGACAGGCACAGTAGCGCAGCTTCACAGAGTTAAACAAATGCAACAGAAAACAAAAATAACACACCTTAAAATAACACTCCCCAACATCTTTGTGGATGGCCTACACCCTCCCCAGATGCTTCCAGATTGCAACCAGAGGACCTGTGTGCCAGCTGAGGAGCCTCAGGCCCTGGGACTTGTTCAGCTCAGGTTCACGCATGCTTTCTCGTACCCATGGTAACTTGCTGGAGAAAGCTCAGTTTGTAGGAAAGAGCGTCAGATGGGGAAAAGGCCATTCTTACCACGTAGTGTTTTCTAGTTCAGTAAAAATTTTAGTATCTTAAGAGCTTCCAACCCATTTCTACCATATGTTTTTTTCTTTTCATTGCCCTAATTCTCATTCAGCCCAATTTTTTTATATATTCCTGTTCCGACTAATAGTTTATGTGATGTTCTCAAATCTTTAAATTAGCTGGGCATGGTGGTGCACACCTTTAATTCCAACACTCAGAGGCAGGTGGATTCAAGACCATCCTGGTCTACACAGTGAGTTTCAAGACAGCTAGGACTTGGAAAAACAAACCAAAAAAGCTTTCTATTAAATTGATTCTCTTGTGACTTTTCCACCTGTGTCAGCCACATATTTGTTGTATTTGGCTGTGTGGGGATGGGAGCTGAGCTGTTGAGAGCAGTAATCCCTATAGGATGCACATAGGGTCTCCACAGGAATTCTGCAAAATAAGCCTATCCACGTCTTACTCCTAAAAAGCTGACCCCAGACTGGGTCCTCTGATGGTCAAGTTTGGAATTCCTTGTGAGGTTCCAATAGACACTGGTAGTTAAGAACTTCAGACTTACATAACTAATGCCATTAACCAGTTAATAACCCTGGATAATCCACTTGGGGCATTCTTGGTACAACTACTGAGTCGAATGTGGCACACATGTATAGTCTTAGTACTCGGATGGCTGAGGCAGGGGGGCTATCTGAAGTGTCAGACCAGCCTTGGCCACACAGCAAGACTAATCTCAGAAAACAGAATAAGCCCTACAGCTGCTTACTTGCATTGTGCCTGTTGGCATGCAGTCAGCCAAATGCTTTACCTGACCCGAGGACACTGTCTTTGACTGTCAGATCCATGGGAAACTCTGCATGTTTTGTTTGCTTTGTGAAGCATATCTGAGGTGGTGGCAGCTGCAAGACTCAAGCCAGAGCACAGCCCCTGATGACTTGATCCGCTATGCCAAGGAGTGGGATTTCTACCGGATGTTTGTGATTGCTTCTTTCGGTAAGCAAGTGCTAACCAGCAGCTCACTCTCTGAGTGAAGCTAAGACACACGGTAAGACAGTTAGTGCAGGACTGGAGACCACATCTTCAGCTCTGACTAACCTCCTCGGGAAAATCTGTCTGAATCACCTGCTTGCTTTGTCTTAAAAATTTGGTAGAGAGATAATAACAGTGTACTGATCAGACTAGGACATTTTGTAAAATACTTTAAGCTGTTTTTAAGTTCTCGAAGATTGCATCAGGTCCTCTCACTGAGGACACATTAATAACTGCCTGTTGTTTCCCAGTACATTAGGCTGCTTCATGCAGTTGTCTGGCAGTAAGTTTGGGACTACATCCAAGGAATTGAACAACCCCCAAACTTACCTGTGTGTGGGAAGCGTCTCTCATTGAAATTAAAATCCATGGCTTTCTTGCCAGGGTCCAAATTGCATTGCGTTCACTTCTGTGATGACATTTTTAGTTTTCATCCTTCTCTGCCCCAGAGGCCTCTGGCTTAAGCCAGGCTGCGGCAGGCACCTGTGCGCCCAGCTACTCTGGGGGCTATGGCAGAAGAGTTGCTGGAATCCAGAAGCTTTGAGGCCAGTCTGGGCAACACTGTAAGACTCCATCTCAGAAATAAATTCAAAAATAGCCCTTCAGCTGATCACAAGGCACTGTTTCAGGAAGTCTCTGAGTATGACACCGTCCACATCTTATTCTAGACCATCTGCCCTCTTTTGTCCTCTCTGTCTTCCATCATCCCTGTCCTCCCTGCATCTCACGGATCTGCTCAGAACTCTCAGGTATCCACGTCTGACCTAGACCTTTCTCCTGACCTCTGGACCCTGTGTCTACCTGCTTCTTACCAGCCCTGCTGGACAGCTAGTAAGTTGCCATCTCTAAGCCTGTTCTTACTCCGCCTCTGCCCACAGCCTCCCACTGCAGGTTGTCAAGATCAAAGGCCTTGGGGTCCAGCCTGAGACCTCTTTCTTTGGAGCTCTGTTTAGCCGTTGAAAGCCTCATTTATTCTACCTTCAGAGTAGTTCTACGTCTTCTTCCCATTGCCTCCATATCCAGCTGGGACTTTACAAGCTGGAATAACATGGCTATACCACAAGGTCTCTTCTTCATACCAAATGTTCCCTTTCTGCTAAGCCCAGGGCCCACATATGTAGCTCTTCCCTGCTTTCTGTATACTGGCAGTCTTTGCAGTCAGACAAGCCCCTTCCTCCCATGGACCTCACTGCACCTCTGCCCCCACTCAAGCCCACTCTAACCCAGCTGCTTTTGGCACACTCTGTGATCCTCCAGCGCTTGTCCATGATGTCCCCATGTCTGACGTCCTCATATCTCTGGGGTCTTGGCTTCAATCTCATCTTGGTGACACCCTGACACTTCTCCCTGATAGCCCTATTTACTGCTGTGTTGCGCTGTGCCTCTCTCAAGGTGCACACTATCTCACCTAACACAGTGCTGTGCTTATTATTAACTTCTCACTGATTTGCCTCTGCCTGCTTACATTAAACCCAGTGAGTGTTTGGCCTTTCATGACTGCTCGATAGACATTTGTCTGAGTAGCTAAATGAAGGGGTGCACACAGATGGGCATGCAGTCCAGCCTGAGCATGGCTCGGTTAGACTGGGGACTCACTCGCTGCCCAGCATCGCTGCCTTCTGTAACAACTATTCTGTGTGCGTGTAGTGCACTGGAGGGCATCAGTGGGAAAACACTAAACACTGATGTTCTCTCCTTTTGTGGGTTAGAATCCAGGGTGGGTTATGGTTTCTTTACTTGGATTTATGACTGTTTTAATAATCATAATACATATTTAGTCTGTAATTAAGATATAATTTGAATTCCATTGCAACTTTAAAAATGAATGTGAAAGCTGGGCGGTGGTGGAGCACACCATGAGGCAGAGGTAGGTGGATCTGTGAGTTTGGGGCCAACCTGGTCTACAGAGCAAGTTTCAGAATAGCCAAGAGTGTTTCACAGAGAAACTTTGTCTTCAAAAAAACCGAAAGCTTAATGTGAATGTTTATTGTCTGTCAAACTAAAACTTGAAATATACAGGATTTATTACCATGTATGTCTTACAGACAGTAATATTGAAAAAATACTCAAGGGGACTAGAGAGAGAGAGCTCGGTGGTTAAGAGTATGTACTGGTTTGGCAGAGGACCGGACTTTGGTTCCCAGCACCCATACAGGGTGTCTCACAGCTACCTGTAACTCCAGCTTCAAGGGATCAGATGCCCTCTTCTGGCCTCCACAGACATTGGCACTCATGTGTATACCCACACATAGACACACACAGATAACTAAAAGTAAAATAAACCATAGAAAAGAAAGCTCAAGCATTTCACCCAATGCAAGAGGAAAACACAACACGATTCCAGGCTTTAAAGGGAGCCTTCTCAGGACTGCTGGCTCACATCTGGATCCCAGATAGGATCCCAGAACTGTTTTGTTTTTTGGTTGTTGTTTTGTTTTTTTTGAGAGAGGGTTTCTCTGTATAATCCTGGATGTCCTAGAACTCGCTCTGTAGACCAGGCTGGCCTCAAACTCACAGAGATCCACCTGTCTCTGCCTTCTGAGTGCTGAGATTAAAGGTGTGTGCCACCACCACCTGACTGATCCCAGAACTTTAAGGTACAGTAAGGTCAGAAGTTTTGAGACCAATGGGGGCGCTGTAGCAAGGCACCAGTGCCCATCTCCAGCCCAAAAAGAAAAAAGGAAACTAAAACCTATTGAAATGTATTTCTTAAATCATGCCAGCAGGATTTAACGCAAAGCCTGTGTGTGTGTCTGTGTGTGCACGTGTGTGTGTGTGTAAATGTGTAAGAAAATGATATTATTAAGGTGTTTCTTGGGACATCTGCTGAGTTGAAAATAGGATTCCTTTGTTTTTCAGGGGTTAGATTTGGGTGAGACATCTGTTTCTCTCATTTGCTCCATAGAACAAGCTGCCTTTTTTGCTGGCATTTTTGCTTTCCTGTGGGTAGAGCAGCCCACGACAACAAAAAAAAAGCCTAACTTCGTTCTGCTCCTGAAAGCACTGCTGCTGTCCAGCTATGGGAAGCTCCTGCTCATCCCAGCTGTCATCTGGGAACATGACTACACACCCTTGTGCCTGAGGCTCATCAAAGTGTTTGTCCTGACATCGAATTTCCAGGCCATCAGAGGTGAGTGTGTGCCCTTTCATTAGACATGTCGGCTTCTAGCCGTTATGGAAGGCCGAGGTCCTGGCCCTGGGGTGTCAGAGCTCTCCACAGACCCATGCTGGTCCTCCCGCTCTGTGGCGCTGCAGGTGGAGCTTCCTTTCTGTCGGCTCCTTCAGGCCGGCAAGTTGGATGGTGGTGGTCGTTTGGAGAGTCTCCCTGTGTAGACCAGGCTGCCCTTAAACTCAGTGCAGTCCACCTATGTGAGCCTTCTAAGTGCTGGGATTACAGGCAGGCACCACCACACCTAGATTTATTCTCTTATTTCATGGGCTTCTGCCTCTCTGCTTGAGAAGAACTTGACACTGGTGTTAGAAGCAAAGACTTCGTTTCAGGACCTGTAGAGCAGGGCGGTTTCCTCAGCTCAGCACCATGCAGCACACACCCTGCTGCCATGTCTCAGGAGTTCCTAGGACATCTTGCTGCCTTTGTTTCCTAGTGACTCTGAACACCAACCGCAGGCTGTCCCTGCTGGCCGTGCTGAGTGGCTTGTTGCTGGAGAGCGCCATGGTCTACTTCTTCCAGAGGATGGAGTGGGATGTGGGCAGCGACTGTGCAGTCTACAAGTCTCAGGACTTCTGAAGGTACTGGAAACAGCTGGTCTCTCTTAGTTAACATAGCTACTATTCCACAGTAGGCACCGTCAACAAACCAAAGAAATGGGTCCACCCAAGTCTAATTCCGGGAATCGGGATCACTGATAGGAACATGTCAATTTCCTAGGCATCTCTACCACCCAGAAAAGTCTCCTTGGTATCTGTTAACTGCTCATGTATCCTGGCGAGGAATGGGGCCTTTTGAGCCTCTCCCCATGACTTGAGTGTTCATAAGCCTATCTCACATGCACAGCTACTGAGAGTTGAGGACACGGCAGTGTCATGCCTGGAGGTCAGCATCCCACAAAACTCCTGTCAGACATGGTCCTTTTCCACTAGCTAGCAGAGTAGTGTGGCTGAACTGGTGCTGCCTATGTCTTCTTCCCTCACATCCTTCTGCTTCAGGCTGTCTTTCTCCAGGATTGGGTGGCTGGGCCCATGTTCTTCTCTTGACTCCATCCATCCAGCGATAGCTGCCTGCTGCCTTGTCTAGCTGCTCCTCTCCTTCCCTCCCTTAATCCTGTCTCCCAGTCTACTTCTGACTTGTCCTGCAGCACTCAACCACACATGAACCCTGAAGGAAGCCGCTGAGTGGCTCTCTGCCAAGCCTTCAAAATACTTATGTTTCCTGCCTTCCACCCTGTCTGCTGGCCCTGTGTCTACACAAGGTTCAAGATTCTTGAGTGGGTGGTCTCCGCTGGTCATGTGATCTCAGCAGGACCCAGTGGCCTCTGAGAACTATCCAGTCTAAGGACCTGAACCCTCTCCACTTCTTAGCCACACTGCCTCCCTGTGTTGAGAGTGCAGTAGCCATAGGTTCCTTCAGCTTTTCATTGGAGAGCCCTCTTCTGTCATCCATGGTATTCCTTCCTTCTCTTGTCTTGTTTTCTGCTGTGTGCAGCTCTCTTTGGGACTGCTTCTGACCTGTGGACCCCATTCCTCCACTTGAGGAAGCAGGATCCTAGATTGACGAAATGCAGAACTCATAGCAGGGAAGGGAGGCCGCACTTCTGCTCATTCCTGCTTCGGTCCATGTCACCTAGCATGTGGAGCTCTCAGCCCCTCACAAGCCCTGTGGTACAGCCCCTGCCTCCTGCTGTACTTTGAGCCAGTTCATCTTCCTTCCTTCTGGGTCTTGAAGGTGTTGCTGCTGGACCTGTGTGTACGTGTGTATACAGTTCTATTCTGGACATTCCATTCCGCCTGAGCTGCAGCTTTCCCTGCCTCCCCCTTTCCACGCCCTGGGTCCACAGGCCTAAGATTCACAGGAGCCCCTGTATCCGTGTCCTCATGGTCCGCTTCTCAGACCTGCTTCCCTGCTGGTACTGGGGTTCTAGCTCCAGATCCCTCTGCTCTGCCCAGTGCTAGGCCCTGTCTGCTGCCTGACACTTGGTTCTATCCCATGTGTCCACAGTTACTTTACCCTTCTGCAGAATGCCCCATTCAGCCCTGAGGAAGGACACCTCTCCACACTCCATCCTGGGCCTCTACCCAGCTGGCATCTCACAGCTGCCTTCCATGTTTTACTCTAGGTCACCCAGGGCTGAGTTTCCTCAGTGCTTTTGTGCATCTGGTTGTCTGCTGTAGTTTATAGGCAGAAAAGTCAGCTCATGAACCTTTAGAACCCACTACAGGGCCAGTGGCCTGCTGTGTTATTGTGTACTTTGTTTGGTCTGTGTCTCCTTAAAATTACACTGGGAAAAACCCTGCTTTGAGCTCCCCTGTGTCTTCCATGGCTCCCGCCAGCCTTGGAAACAGGTCGTGTATGGTGACCAGAACAGGCCCTTCAAAGTCGTCCTCTGTTGTCCACAGCTTTACTCTCCACTCTGGTGGGACAGCTACCTCAAAGGAGACAGCAGAAGAGAAACCAAGGCCGCCACTTTCTGTGAGTGAAGTGAAGTCAAGACTGGGGATTCCTGAACAAACCCAGATACCCCCAGGAAGATCTGAGCCACCTAGACTCCAGGCTAAGAGCCCTGCAGTGACACATGGGCAGGCCCCGTGGTTCCCAGTAAGGAATGGTCGCAGCTCCATTCCTTTGACATGTTTGTGTCCTTTAAATCTAAATATTACATTGCTGTCTTAAAAATCATATTTTGTGTTTTTCTGACAGAAGCACTTTTATCTTAAGTAGTCTTTCAGAATAAATCAATTTTTTATATATTTCTGATTCAATAAGTACAATCGTCTTTTGAATTGCCTAAGCCAGAAATAACCGAGTATCTTAGTTATTTCTCTAACGCTGTGATAGAACACCATGACTCAGGTACGTTATAAAAGAAAGTGTTTAATCCAGTTTATGGTTTCAGAAGCTTAGAGTCCATGATGGTAGAGAGAAGGAACAGCTGAGAGCTTACATCTTGATCCACAAGCAATAGGCACACTGAGCACTGGGAATCACAGGAGTCTTGGAAACCTCAAAGCCCACCCCCAGCAACACACCCTTCTCCAACAAGGCCACACCTCTGAATTCTTCACAAACGGTTCAACCAAATATATGGGCCTACTGCATGGTGGCACACACCTTTAATCCCAGCGGCAGAGACAGCTCTGTGAGTTCAAGGCCAGCTTGGTCTACAAAGTGAGTTTTAGGACAGTCAGGACTGTTACACAGAGAAACATCTCAGAAAACCAAAGTAGATGTATGGGATTGTGGGGACCATTCTCATTCCAACCATGAAAATCAGAAAAGCCCTGAACGGCACAATCTAGAGGGTTATATCCCAGATGCTGCTGCGGGAACTGGCTGTAGCAGTAGCCCTGCCCCATCTATCTACCCTGTCTCCATACCAGTCTTCAAATGCCCGGGCTCAGCATATCCCCTGCCTCTGTCTTCTGAGCACTAAGGGCGGTACTCAGCTTTAAACAAGGAATTAGACCAGGTGTGATGGCGCACAGTGTAATCCCAGCTACTCCAGGTGTGATGGCGCACAGTGTAATCCCAGCTACTCCAGGTGTGATGGCGCACAGTGTAATCCCAGCTACTCCAGGCTGAGGCAAGAAAGTAAGTTTCAGGCCAGTTTGGACGCCACAGTGAGGTCAAGGTCTGTTCGAGCAGCTTAGCAAGACCCTGCCTCAAAATAGAAAGGACTGGGGGACTGGAGAGATGGCTCAGAGGTTAAGAGCACTGGCTGCTCTTCCAGAAGTCCTGAGTTCAATTCCCAGCAACCATATGGTGGCTCACAACCATCTGCAGTTCGATTTGGTTCCCTCTTCTACACAGAACACTGTATAAATAATAAATAAATAAATTTTAAAAAAAAGTTTTCCCACACCCAACTATACTCTTTTAAAAAAAAAAAAGGACTGGGATGTAGCTTAGTGCTAGACCCTTGGCTTAGCATGTGTGAGATCCTGTGGCCAACCAAAGAGGTGGGAGAAGTCTGCTCCTATTGTCCTGTTACTTAAGAACAAAAAATGGTAAAAGCAGTCAGCTACCAGTGGAGTGGCGTGTGAGAGGGGCTTTCTCTACACTCAAACCCATGTGTACATGGTCAGCTAACATCCCCAGCATTTTTAATGAAAACCGTGAAAGACAAATATGTTGCAAGGTCTTAGTTGCCTGCTTCTAGACTATAGTTGTTAGCTTCATTTTGCTCCGAACTTCTCTTTACGTGGTTGGTTCTAGTTTATTCATTGGTTTTGGTTTTTGTGTTTACAGACCTGGGTTGGGCACAGGGGCTTGCTCATGGTTTACTCAAACAAACATTTGGTGAGCTGGCTCAGAGGATAAAGGACCTGCTGCAGAGCCTGGCCGTCTGAGTTAGATTCTCAAGACCCATATGCTGAAAGGAGAAAACCAGCTTCTTCCCCAAGTTGTTAACACACTAAATATGGGTTGAAAAACGGGGTGTGGTGTGGAGGGGGCATGTGCCCTCCAGGAAGATCCACCTCGTGACCACAGTGATAAACAGGCTGAAGCCAGGTGTTGCACTCCCTGCAAGCCCAGCACTCTGGAGGCTGAAGCAGGAGGATGGAAAGTTTGAAGTAAGCCTGGGTCCTATAGAATGACCCTGTCTCAGAGGGAGAAAGAGTAAGCTGGGGCAGTGCCCCCAGCTAGCTCTTGTTTTCAACGCCGCTGAGAGACCACGCTGCTCATAAGAGTACTGCAGACGGTGCAGCCATGGGACAGGTGCTCTTCATTACCAGTGTCTGGAGACAGCATCATACACGGGAGCCCACAAAAGGATATTTTTAGATACTTGCAAGGCTGCATTAGTCAGAAAGCTTAAAGATGTTGAAACCACAAAATGGCTAATGGGCATGCATAGGGTCACACAATGACAAGATCAAGTCCCCATTGTTCTTGGTCTGATGGACTTATCTGTCGCCTGGTCTCTGGGGGTCTATATTTCTTCATTACAAAAGAGAACAATACTGTTCTTCAAATACAGTGCAAGGAAGGGAGATGAGAAGGAGTTTTGATATGTAGAGGGACTCGGGTGACTAGACCAGGTTGCAGCGTGAGTGTCTCCAAGGGAGTCAGTGATGAAAGGAAGTGAACATGTTGCTGAGACCCTTGACAGCTGCACCAGTCCAGCCCGTGTCTACCCACAGCCTTCATTACAGAGTGAGAAAATCCTGTGCAGGAAAGTATTTCTAGCTTCAAGCTAAATACTGGCTTCTGAAGCATCAACAAAGAACACGGAAGCCAGAACCTGGGATGTGAAATGGACCCAACCTGCCTACTCACATTTAATAAATGCCTGCATGTCCTACTGGGTTGTGGCAGGCGGTTTTAAGGGCTTACCAGTTACATCTTACTAATTCCTCATAATGACCAGAAGAAACCCGTTGATTTCGTTGGCTCTCAGGAGTAGATGAGGAAGTGTTTTCAGTGTGGAAGGTGAGGACAGTGTTAAGTCCAGTGTTGGGTTGAGTAATGTTGGCTCTCAGGTGATGAGCTAAAAGAGAACATGGAGGTGCCCAAGAATCTACCAGGTGCCTGCAGCTAGGAGACATAAGACATGCTCATTCTTGCATAAGGAATGCAGGCAGGCAGTTTCGTGTGTGTGTGTGTGTGTGTGTGTGTGTGTGTGTGTGTGTGTGTGTGTGTGTGTTCCTGCCTGAGCTGTGCACTCCCAGGAGGTTCTTGTGTGTCTGTTTCCCTCCCCAAGCTGTGTGCCCCCTGGAGATGCTAAGGGGAACACACTGCTATAGAGACAGTGTGTGTGCATCCTCCCTTGCTTGTAACTGGCCAGCATCACTCTAGTCTCCATCCAATCACGTGCCCCTCATGACCCACCTAGGTAATACAAGGTGATTCCATTTCAAGGTTAGTAATCAGCTCTCTAAAGGCCCTCTCCAGACGTGCTGCAGATCCAGACTGCTGCAAAACCCCAGGTGACTGCTGTGCTCATCCACCAGGGCATCGCTGCTCACTGCCAAGGCCAGCAGGGCTCTCCCCTGGGCGTGTGAGGGCAGTGCACAAAGCTCTGCTACCTCAGCCAGTGAGCCTTGAGGCCAGCGTGTGGAGTGTATTCCATTCTGACCAAGGGGCAGGTGGATACAAGTCTTCAAGTCTCCACATTTAGACAGCTGAGGCAGGAGGGGTGCCTGGAGTCTAAGGCCACCCTGGGCAACAGTGAGACCTTGCTCGAAATCCCAAACAAGAAATCAGATGAAGAGGATTCCACTGCAGTGGCTCCCTGCACTTCCCGGACGCAGGTGGCAGGAACCAGGCAGAGCGTCTGCTCTGTAGTTCTCTCTCCTTTGAGTGGAATCAAGGTCAGAGATGCCTTATGAATCCCAAAACAAACAGGATGCCCTGTTTTCCCCAGTGTGGCCATTTTCCAAAGCCTGGCTTCATTTCATCTGCCCTGGCTTTGCCCTGTTTGTCCTGACTTGTCAACCCACTTAAGAAAAAGCAGTAAAAAACAGTTTTATTGTGTCGTGAGTTTTTATAAGGCAGCTGTAGGTAATTTCTGAGGAACAGAGGTGGTTACCTGATGGTTTATAGTAGAGAGGTGCGTGGTGGAACGTGCATTTTCTGATCTATGACTCCCGTCTACTAGTGGGCTCGGACCCCCCCCCCAGCATCTAAGATCCAGATTTGGGGTGGGGCACTGCTTCTGAAGCTCTTCCCAACTCTCCACGTGACCTTAATGCAGTCAGGACTGAGAGTCGCCGACCTAGGCTTTATCTCATAGCTAAGCAGGACTTAGCCTCACAGGTGACTAGATTTTCTGCTTCAACTTCTCGTCCTGTCTGAACCACTCTGTCATGGGCTGGTGGCACTCACAGACCCCCCTTCCCTTTGACTACTGGCAGCAGAGACGCTGGGCAGAGACACTTGTCTTCCTCTGTCAAACCTAGTCCCTCATAGCACAGACAGGCTAATGCTTGGGTTGTTGTGTAACTAAATGCAGCCTGTCTTAGTTGACTTTCTGTTGCTATGGTAAAACCCTGACCAAAAACAATTTGGGAGAGGAAAGGGTTTATTTCTTCTTACACTTAATAGTTCATCGTCAGGGGAAGCACAGACTGTGGAAGAAGATGGCTTACTGGCTTGACCCCTCTGACTTAATCAACTACCTTCCCATTCAGGACCACTGCCCAGGGTAGTACTGCTCACAGTAGGCTGGGCCCTCCCCCGCCAATCACAATCAAGAAACACCCCCAGATAATGCCTACAAGCCAATCTGATGGAGAAAATTCAATTGACATTCCCTCTTCCCCGATGACTCAAGCTTGTGTTGACAAACTAACTAGCACAGGGTCCTCCAAGCACGACAGCCATGGTCATCTTGATGGGAACAGCTGTCACACCGAGATCAGGCCTGTTGCCAGCCGTCCACAGGAGGGGTCTAATGACGTCAGCTCCCCCAAGATTCCTTCCTAGAAAGCCCTCTGTCCTAGCCGCATCTGGTCTCCTGGTCTGGTCTTAGAGGTGAGAGGGTAGGGAAAGAGGACCATCCTCTACACAGCTACGGGGAACTCATCAACCATCCTGGAGAAGGACTTTTTGATGATGTAGCTGTGTGAGGATCACACAGGCCAGTGAGTAACATCAACAAGCTTATCGGTTTGCCAAGGTGGACTTTTGTGTAATCCTTTGCTTTGTCGCTGGTACCCTGTTAACTCCCCAGAAGGTCACACACTTGTTAAATGGTACTTCCCCTTGCTGGACTCCAGAGGGCACTGATGAGCAGAATTCTCACCAAAAGAGGAGGAAGGAACTCGGCGTGCTCCAAGAAACCAGGTGAAATCTTGGTGGAAATGTGGTCCAGTACCAATGAGACAAGCTTAACAGAGAAATAAATCTACCTCTTAAAATTCACTTAATGGCCAGGAAAGTCTTAATTTTCTTTCAATATGTATTGTATTGGACTCACATGCAAATTGTGAATAAGTCTGAACTCTGAATATGATTTTTGTTTTGTTTGAGAAAGGGTAGCCCAAAGTGGCCCTGAACTCTCTGTGTTGCCAAAGATGACCTTGAACTTCTGATCTTCCTGCCTCCACCTCAGTCCTGGGGTTACAGGCACATACCACCATGCCCAGCTGACATGATACTAAGGTCAAATCCCAGGCCTCATACATGCCTCATCGGACCCACCAAGCCACATCCCCAGACGCCTGAACAAAACGATACACGGCAAGAGACACTTGAGCACTCGATCCATGTTTAACCGGCAGTGTGACGCTCTCATGAAAGAGTTTTCATAAATAGATTAAGGCTTGGAAGGACTGCTTTCCAACACGGCAGTTTACAATAATCAGTCTGTAGCCATCAACACTCATAGGGAATGGTGCAATTATCGCCTTGTCCCAGGTTTTCTCTCTATCCATCCAGTGTATATTCGTTCATGTTTTTCTACCTTTTCCGGATGTCAATTTTGGTAGTTGCAGAAAAGTGGCTGACCAGAGTGGCAGAATATTTCCTCCTAGGAAGCTCTCACGAGTCAATGAAGCAACTTTCAAAGAAATCTGAGCAAAAAAGCTAACAGCTTAGTAACAGCAAGAAAAGATGAAGACCGCCTTGGGGGCTCTGGGCAGGGAAATGTTGGTTTCCATATTTCACACGCCAGCGTGGCATTCTTAAACAAAGGGGGTATAACACCCCTGCCACCTACAAAGAAGCTGGCTGAGAGCAAGCTCACCCAGAAGGCCCATGAAGGCTTTCCACATGGAGCCCTTCTGTCACAGCCTCCAGCAGGTGCCACTCTGCCACTCAAGGTGCCAGGGATGTGCTAACAGGCCTCCAGGCCATCGGGAAGACCCTGGGGCCAACTGAGCAGGCTGTCCCACTTGTCAACAAACTCCTTATCCACAAGTTAGACTAGTGGCACTAGCCCCCACATGCCCATGAACCGTCCACCATGAAGACGCTGACATGCTTTCTTGCAAGAAGAGAAACAGATGCTGCCGGTCTGTCTGTGTTGATGGACTCCAGAGGTGCTAGATAGACTCCAGAATCCAGTCACTGCCGGAGAGGTGAGTCACAGGCAGTGACAAGTCCCGGGAAGGGCCTCGGCCCTGGCCTTCTCGGAGCGAGCCCTGCTCCTGGAAGTCCTCATCGTCATCGAAGAAGCCGTTCTCCAGTGCATAGGTGCAATCCAGGCTGGAGGCTGCCTGGCACGCTCCCTTGTACTCCTGAATGGACTCATAGAGGCTGTACAGTTGGCAGAGCAAGGACATGTCCAGCTGTCGGAGGCCAACCTTGACGGAAAGGAGGGGAGGCAAAAACCAAGTCAGTGCTGAAATTTAACTGTAGTTGAACACCCAACTAGAGCTCTCTTCCTGGGCTAGCACGTTCCTTCCCTCAGAAAGGCTAAAGGCAGCATCAGTGGGATGCTGCAAGCTCCAATCCAGGCAGACACATCCTTCACTGGGCCATGCCATACCTCAGACCTGAGTGAGTGAGTCCATACATGGCGGCAGTGAGCCCAGCCTGAATTTGCTCCAGGGCTACAGGCACACCCAGCGAAGCAACAGCAGTGCATGTTCTGGGCACCTCAGCTGGTTCATTGTGGACACCAAGTCCCAGAGACATTACTGCTCCCCACAACCACACTCAGAGAAGACCCACACATGACTTCCTGGGAACCCTGGCCGGACCCCACATTCTGTTGTTCTCAGGCAGCGGATTCCCTGGCCAGGGACAGGATCTCACTGGTCAGTGTGACGTGCTACCCCTGTAGCAACCTCACCTGCCTCGGGGTTTTCCAGGCATGGCAGAGTTCAGGTGCTCTCTCTTCTAGATGGGGCTAGTGTGATCCCGCCCCCAGGACGATGAACTATGAAAAACCCGAAGATGCAGCCTTATATCAACCTTCTGGAAACTTCACAAAAATAAGTGACAAGGAACGTGTGGGAATATTATGCATCTATTGTTCATCTTTGCCTTCCTCTCTCCCTACTGCCTGCCCTGTGACAAAAAGCAGCCAGGTCTGGAAAGGCATGAGTTCCATCGATCCTAAACCCAGGAAGGGGCTGATGGTTAGGACTGCAGGGCAACCTGTACACCTGAACCCTTTAACAGGCCAAGAACGGTGCTAGGAGCCAGCCACCTGTGTCAGACAAGATGAAAGCTACCATCAAAATGGCCCAGGGAAAGAGTCCTGTAGGACCAGACTTGGGATGCTAACCTCAGGCTCAAAGAGGGCAGCTCACCAATGCAATCTGTGGGATTTCAAACAGACATAACCTTGTGACACAAAGTCATGACCTCTCTCAGGTGTCCATCCCGCAGAGCCCTCAACACTAGATGTGACCATCCCTCATGCAAACAGAACTAATGTCACTCCCAACCCAACTTGAGGTATCTGAAGGCAGACCACACCCTGTGACCCAAAAAGAGCAGTCAGTTTAGGTGTGGTAGAGCATTGCTGACATCCCAGCACTTGGGAAGCTGAGGCAGGAGGATCATGAGTTTGAGGCCAGCCTGAGATACATAGTGATAGCATCAGAAGACAAAACAGCCTAGCCTGTTGGTTGTTTTCCTTAGATGTTCTAGCCAAATCCTTCCTCTGCATGGCTCCTACGTTCCAAGATTCTATCGCAGGTATTAGTACAACCTCCACGGCTCGACTGGAGTTCTGACTAAGTACTCAAATATGTCTGTCTGCTCCCAGATTTAACTCAGGTAAAGCCACACCTGCTAAACTCATACCTGTGTTTGCTTAAAATATCTAAGTGGCTCATCTGACATGTCTCTTACCCAGCCACCCTTCACATCACGGGAAAGACACTAGGACTCTGCTTTTCATGTCGAGAACAGACCACAGAAAGACCAAATGAGCTCTGAGCAAAGGGTAATGTTCACCTTCTGGGGTCCCGTGGGTCAGCCCATGGTGAGACAAAAGCCTCAGCACCACGGGCTCTTAAACTGTTGGGTGTCAAGGTCATGATCCCATAACACCAAGACTCATGATGCCAGGTTTTTCCAAGCGACATCTTCCTGGATTCCCACGGACATGTCCCGCACCAGGTGGTAAGTGGGGACTCTGAACGGAGCTCCCTGCACTGGCACACAGGGATGATTCACAGAGCTGCCCTGTCATTGGGTGTGACAGTGGCCTAGAAACAACTGACACACCTAGAGACCCCGCATGCTCCTGACACGCCTGTTACACAGCCGAACATGTGCCCAGTGAGTGCACAGGCATATTACACCCTGACATGGAGGTAGATGATCACACCTGCTCAGCCCCTCGTGGCAGCTGCTCCAGGGACAAGGCTCACTTCCTCCCACTAGGCAGCATTTCCCTTAAGAGGTGAGAGACACTGACATTCTAGCCATGGCAGGTGCTCTTCAGCATAGGCGGTTCTAGCTGAATGAACACAAAGACCTGTCCTGGTGTAGGGTCACGTTAGAGTGGGAACCGTCCCTGCAACCCTCAGGTGGCCCAGAGGCCATGGCTGGAGGCAGTGCTGTGTGCTCACAGCACATCTACATGGTTCCTGCCATGCCCTCAGCTAGAGAGGAGCACAATGGGCCAGCCTGGGCTCCTCCAGAAGCTAAGGGGTCTGCATAGGGACAAGGAGGGGAGCATGCCCCAGGACTGAACTACAGGACATAATGAAGTCACCCATGTGCAAGAGTAGCTTGCCCTTCTGGAACAAAAGTGTTAAGGAATTGTCCCCGTCCTTACCCATAAGCAAGCCCCAAACACCTGTCACCTGCTGTCTCTTGCCCCACTTGCTTGTATCTGAAGGACAACACCACAGGACTTAGAAATGACAGCTTTCTTCAGGAGACATCTTGAAAACTTTAGGCTCATGTAAACAAACCATAGTCACCTCAGCCCTGTGATTTCCCATCCTTCATTGTGACTTGTAAGACAGGATAAGGGCCAGCTCAGTTACTGCAAGCAGCTTACCCTTCCCTCCTCTGCTCGGGCTGCTGCTTCCTCTCTGCCAGGCTCTCTCCTCACCCTCCGGCTGCCAGGTGGGCCCAGCACATCCTTCCCACCAGAATCTGCTTCCTTTCACTGGGGGGCAGTTCTCAGCCTGTGGGTCTCGACCCCTCTGGGGATTGCATATCAGACAATTACAGTTATGAAGTAGTAAAAAAAAATAATAAAATAAAATTTTATGGCTGGGGTCACCACGACACAAGGAACTGTATTAAAGGGTCACAGGATTAGGAAGGTTGAGAACCACTGCCCTAGGGGAACTTAGCAATAGGCTCAGTTGCAGGAATAGTCAGACAAGGTGGTTGCTCTCTGCTGGGTTGAGGGTCACTAAAGTCCCAGGAACTCATTGAGGCTGTGGTAGGGGAGGGGCTTAGAGGCCCGGAAGCTTTTCTTTCTTTAAACTGGTTCCCTTAGCACCCCCACTGACCTCAACTCACTTTATAGCAGAAGATGACCTTGAACTCCCGATCCTCTCGTTTCTGCCTCCCAAGTGCTGGAAGGACAGGTTCCCACCACCACCCTCTGCTCAGAGGAGGTGTTCAAAGGAATCTTGGGGTTGGGGAGATGGCTCAGTCTGTAAAGTGCTTGCTACGCAAACATGGCCTCAGCCTGGATCCCCAACCACACTTAGAAAAGCCACACACAGCCAGGCATGATGGTGCAGCTTTAACCCCAGCACTCAGGAGGTTGAGGCAGGGGGATCTCTGTGAGTTAGAGACCAGTCTGGTTTACACAGTAGGTTCCAAAACAACCAGAGCTGCATAGTAAGACCCTGTCTAAAAAAACAAAACAAAAAGCCAGGTGGAGGCTAAAGAGATGGATCAGTGGTTAGAGCACTCACTGTTCCTGCAGAGTTGGCAAACCAGAGCTTGGTTCTCGGCACCCACAGTTCTGAGTTGGTGGTCACAACAGCCTGCAACTCCAGCTCCAGGGGATCTATCTGACAGCTCTGGCCTCCAATGGCACCCACACACATGCAGGCATACAAACACACACATACTATTTTGTTTTAATTTTAGCCAAAGCAAACATAGAAGTGCACCCCTATAATATAACCCCGGTGCTGAGAAGGCAGAAGTGGGACACCTGGAGCTCGCTAGAGTCATTCTACCCAAATCAGTGAATCCAGGTTCAGTGGGGGATCCAACGTCAAAAAACAGGGCAGAGAACTCTGAGGAAAACACCTTTTGGCAAAGGCTGCTCGTTTGTTTCCCAGCCACCCAGACCCAAAATAGCCACACAGAAACTGTATTAATTAAATCATTGCTTGGCCTATTGCTTACACATATTTCTAGCTAGCTCTTCCATATTAAATTAATCCATTTCTATCAATCGGTTTATCACCATTGAGGTCATGGTCTACCGGAAAGGCTCCATCATCTGTCTCCTCCGGCAGCTACATGGCTTCTCTCTGACTCTGTCTACTCTCTATATCTCTTCAACCTGGCTATATTCTGCCCTGCTATAGGCTGAAGCAGCTTCTTTTATTAAACAATGGTAGTAAAACATTCACAGCATACAGAAGGGAATCTCACATCAAACACCTGATGTTACGCTTTAGCCTCCACACAGAAGCATGCACACTCACACATAGGATGTACATGCACATAGGAGCATGCAAACTCATACACAGGATGTACACACACATAGGAGAATGCACACTCACACACAGGATGTACACACTCACACACAGGATGTACACACTCACACACAGGATGTACACACACAGGATGTACACACACAGAATGTACACACACACATACAGGATGTACACACTCACACACAGGATGTACACACTCACACACAGGATGTACACACACAGGATGTACACACACAGGATGCACACACTCATACACACAGGATGCACACACACAGGATGTATACACACACATACAGGATGTACACACACACACAGGATGTACACACACACACACAGGAGCATGCACACTCACACACAGGATGTACACACACATAGGAGAATGCACACTCACACACAGGATGTACACACACACACACAGGATGTACACACACAGAATGTACACACACACACACAGGATGTACACACTCACACACAGGATGTACACACACACACATTCACACACAGGATGTACACACATACTCACACACAGGATGCACACACTCATACACACAGGATGCACACACACAGGATGTATACACACACTGGATGTACACATGCACACAGGATGTTCACACATACACAGAGGATGCATACACACACGCACACAGGATGCACACACACACTCACAAAATACTAACTGGAAAAAAAGAAAATTTTTGCTGACTCAGAACTAAACATTAAAATATTAAGCTATCTTAGCAGGGCATGGTGGTGCACACCTATTGTGGGAAACTGGATCACACTGTGAACCCTGAGACTGCATTTAAATAAAATCGACCACAGATCAAGATGCTGAGCGAGCAGCCAGTTGGCTGGAAGTAGCCATAGAAGTGAGGGGAAGTCAGGCAGCCAGAGAGAAGTGGACAGGAAGCAGAAGGCGGGGAGATACAGTGGGAGATTTTGTGGGACTGAGTAGGAAAAGCCCCCTTTTCTGGGACAGTGGTGGAGGAGGAAGGTCAGCTGGCTTCTTTCTCTGCCTTTCTGAGCTAGTAGGTATTCCCCCTAGCATCTGGCTCCAGACACTATACCTATATTGGTAAAATAGAACAATACAGACTTAGTTAAAAACAACACATACTTTTGATCCTAGCACTGGTGAGGCAAAAGCAGGAGGATCTGCCAAGGATGAGTCCAAGGCTAGCATGGTCTACAGAGTGAGTTCCAACTGGAGATACATGAGACCCTGTCTCAAAAAAAAAAAAGAATTATACTTTTTAGGAATAAACCCCTTATCTTAATAAGCTTGTTACCTCATTATGCCAGTGGGACCCCAACCTCCACAATGGTGTGCCAAGAACCATCTTCCTGAGCTCCACAGTATAAATTATTTCTCATTCAAGGCTCAAAATCAGACAAAAAAAATCAAGAATAATACACTACTTTATTTACAAAACTAAACAGGAAAGCAACTTCTTCCCAAACGCAGTGAAGAGTCAAAGCAAAACACCCAGGAAAATGTTCTTATTCCTAGCCAGGAGGAGGAGGAGAAAAGCAGGCAATGGGGGGGGGGGTGCTGGGGGAGTCCTAGCCTGTGAGTATCGCACAGAGGCCTCTAGGAGATGATGCCCACTGTCCCTTGTCAGGTTTAAAAAATTGGGCTGGAGAGATGGCTCAGAGGTTAAGAGCACTGGCTGTTCTTCCAGAGGTCCTGAGTTTAATTCCCAGCAACCACATGGTGACTCACAACCATCTATAATAAGATCTGGTGCCTCTTCTGGTGTGTATATGTTAACAGAACATTGCATGCATAATAAATAAATAAATCTTTAAAAAAAAAATTATTGTGTGCTGGGCGGTGGTGGTGCTCACCTTTAATCCCAGCACTCAGGAGGCAGAGGCAAGCCAGTCTCTGTGAGTTTGAGGCCAGCCTGGTCTACAGAGTGAGTTCCAGGAGAGCCAGAGCTGTTACATAGAGAAACCCTATCTCTAAAAAAACAGACAAAAAAAGAAGAAAGAAAGAAAGAAAGAAAGAAAGAAAGAAAGAAGGGAGGGAGGGAGGGAGGGAGGGAGGGAGGGAAAGAAAGAATATTGTGCAAGGGCCGAGGAAATGGCTCAGTCTATAAGGAGCTTGTCTCAGAATGCTGACCTGAGTTCCCCAAAACTCAAGTAAAAGCCAGGTGTGGAGGTGCACACCTGAAACCCCAGCTGGGTAGGCGGAAAGCCAGGTGTGGAGGTGCACACCTGAAACCCCAGCTGGGTAGGCGGCGACAGGCAGATGCCTGAGGCAGGCTTGTCTTGCCGAAATTAGCAAGCTCCAGGTTCAGTGAGAAACTTATAGACATTATTTGTTTGTTTGTTTCATTTTTTGAAACAAGATTTCTCTACGTCCTGAAACTTGCTACGTAGGTGGGGCTGGCCTCAAACTCTGTGATCCACCTGCCTCTGCCCCCAAGTGCTGGGATTAAAGACTTGTACTACCACACCCAGCCCAAAAGAAATGTTTTTTCCAACCAAGCAAACAAACCAAAAAAAGCCCGCAGTTGGGTGCAGTGGTATGTACCTGTAATTCTAACTACTCAGGAGGCTGAGGCAAGAGGATCAGGACTCACAGGCCAGCCTGGGTAAGATTCAACTGAAGGCCCTGTCTCGAAAAACAAAATATTCAGCTGGAAAACAAACAAAACTATAATCCACCCGGGGAGGAGAATTGCTATTCCCGTGTGCGACTGTATCTGTGGCAGACTCACAAGTCAGTTCCATCACATCCAACCTCAGGCCTCACGTCTGAAGCCAGGTTAAAACAGCCCTGAGAAGGGCCTGCAGGGGATCCTCTAGTCAGGCTAAGAGAGCTCAGTCAGTGTCAAGCCCAGGTCTGCAGAACAATTAAAGCAGGACAGGACACGGCGATCTGGCTGCCACACTGCCAACGTCCTAGGTCCCTCTCATGCCTTCAAAACCAGTGCACACGGCTGAGAGGATAACTCCTAAGAGCCATCTCTTTGCAAGCAGAAAGACTGGCAAAGAACCCATGTGGCCAAAGCTGGTGTGATGCAGGAGTCAGTTACACAAACCCGGAGAGACAGAGAAAGGAGGACCCCTGGGACAGCCAGCCTAGCCTCTTCAGTGAGAGATCCTGTGTCAGGAACAAAAACAGTGGATGCCACTTGAGGAACAACCCCCAAGACTGTCCTCTAACCTCCACATGGACCCACGTGCAGTGTCCCCCCACTCGCAGGAACAAAAGAGCACCACAATTTTCCCTGGTGTTTTGCAAAAAACACTGTTTTAGGGTTTGTAAGGAAATGAAGTTACAGGGCCAAAGGGCAGGTCCAGACTCAATGCCGTGGGTATTGTGAAACTGGCCTCCAAAATGAAGTGCACCAGCCTCCGCTAAGCAGGCAGGCAGGAGAGGCCCCAGCGCCGTCCTTCAGTCAAGTCTTCGCTAATCTTTTAGGTCCAGCACAATCGTTTTTAAATGAGTGGTTACAAAGGATGCTGAGCACTGCGGTGTGTCCTCGATGGTGTTTGCTGGCTTCTATCACTAGCTTCAAACTCACAGTGACACTCCTGCCTCAGCTTCCAGAGTGATGAGGATACAGGTATGAGTCACTAGGCCTGGCTTACACAGCCTCTTGCCACATTTTCCCTTCAGTATGGTCCCCTGTCATCTTCTGTCTACTTGCTCCTGGCTGGAACAGACCTAGTTTCTCATAGATTACCCTGTACTGTGGAGCTCTGGTCACAGCGAAGAGGTCTGCTCCTGTGATCAAGGACACCATCTATCATCCCGTATACAAGACTCAGAATATATAGGTCTACAAGACCAGGCAGTTGTGGCTCTCAGAGCCAGAGAAGTGAAATAACAGAGCAAATAAAAATGAACAGGGTTGGGCTGGCCAGATGGCTCAGTGAGGAAGGATGTTTCTTGCCCAGCCTGGTGACCTGAGTTAGATCCCTGGGACCCACAGGGTAGAAGGAGAGAACTGACCCTTGCAAAGTGTCCTTTGACCTCCACAGGCACAAGACACGTTTACACATGACACATATGTATACACATACACAGACTTAAGTGTGAACAAATAATAAAATGAACACGCCTTAGTGAGCTTCTGTTGCCCTGGAAGGCAGGCCTGGATGTTTGACTCCTGAGTACTGAGAACAACCGTCCCAGTGTTATACGTCTGCAGGACAGGGACCAGCACAGGAAGCAATGAAGCAATGAGTGACCTTTATGGAAATAAGCTGGAGGGAGGCAACAGTGTCTAAGGGCTCAGCTAGCACTGGCATCGGGCACGTATTTGACTGGCTGACTTCCTGCTCAGTCTGCCTATGCAGTTTCTGTCACAGGACCATGGAAGGTCTGGAATCCACAGGGAGCTTCCGAGGGCACTCCGAGAGCAGGACCTCAAAGCTCCCAGCTGCGGCTAGCTGGAGTGACCTGCCATGGGCCTTGGCTGTCTCTCCGACACCTCCCACCCAGCGGTAAAGATCCATTGTAAGGCAGGGACCAAGCCCCAGGACAAAGGGGTGGGTGTGGGAGGCACCAGCATCCTTGAGATACAGCAGTGACTGCCTAGGCTGCTGCTCCTAGGAGTCCTCCGCAGATGAAGAGACGCCCACCCAGTGTGCCAAAAGCCGGGTGCTCTGATATTAGCATGCAACAGATGGGAGCTTTAACCCAATGGGGAAGAAACAGGAGCAACTGATGAAGCGCTTGGGCGCTCAGTCGGTGAACATGAGCCCGTGGTGCTCCCCAGGAAGGTAAATAGGACGAAGTCCAGCAGCCTGGGACACCCAGTATCCACTGGGATCTCCTGCTCGCCTGCTTGCCCTCAGCCCTCTGCAGCATTTTACAATGCTCACTCGGGGAACATACAGCGTGTGACCCCACCATTCTGTTGAGAACATAACAAACTTTGTATGTGCACGTGTGTGCCTGTGGGCTTGCCAGGGGTCAGAGGTCGACATCAATGTCTCCTCAGTTTCGTCGCTAGCTTGTTTTCTGAGACAGTCTCCCATTGAACCTGGAGCTGACTGCTTTGGACAGGCCGGTCAGTGAGCCTCTGAGATTCCTTTGTCTCTAGCCCTGGAGCTGGCATTACAGGTTCACGCTGCCATGTCTGGCTCTTCTGTGCGTTCTGGGGATCCAAACTAAGTCCTCACGCTCGCACAGCAAGCGCTTTGTACCCAGTGAGCATCTTCCCAGCCCTATAACAAATGCTTTAAAAAGACCTTTTCAGGCTGGGCATCTCGGTGATGCATGCCTGTAATCCTAGTATTTGGGAGGCAGAGACTCACGGTCTCAATCAGACTGGCCTACATAGTAAGACTTGGTCTCAAAAAAAAAAAAAGCTCTACCAAGTAAAGTACGCGTTGTGCGCCTCAGTCCACCACCATCTTGCACTGTGAGTAGCACTATACCTATGCATCGTCTGGAAGCCTCACGGTATGTCCAGCCATGTGATTGTCTGGTAGCCTTTGCATTTAACAAACTAGCATGAGGCCTTTTATATCTAAATGCTATGTGATAGACAATTTCAGCTAGCCACATATTGTATTATGAAATTCATAAAGATTTTCAATCATTCAATTCCATTTATCAACTGAAATTTTGTTTAGTATGTGATTTTTTTTTGAAATGTATAGTGAATAGGATGTTGCACTGGTGGCCAATTCATCATGGAGCATAATAAAATTAATTTTACCCAAATAGTAAAAAAAAAAAACAAATAAATAATCTAAGATAGTGTATGCCTATAATACTAGGACCACAAGAGGACCAAGAGTTAAGGTCAGCCTTAGCTACGTAGTTCAAAGTGAACCTGGGCTATCTGAGATCCCGTCTCAAAAATAATAATATAAATAAATAAGTACTGTTAAAAGAGAGTTCTAGGCCAGGCAGGGCTATATGGTAGGACAGTCTCAAAACAACTCAAAACATAAAATGGTTTTTGGTTTTGATTTGTTTTTAATGATTGTTTTTACAGTCAATAAGCACTGCTGTGACCTTTGGATCTTTCAAAATGGACTCTTTCCTGGAGGCTACAGGGACTCAGAGTGACAAAACCTCACAGACATGGGGTTACTAGAACAGGAAGTAACATGGCTTGAAGCCGCAACTCTGAGGAGAGTACAGTGATAACCAGCTAGGGACTGAGCGCAGTGATAACCAGCTAGGGACTGAG
>PVIU01020547.1:0-33746 GCA_004026605.1 Ondatra zibethicus
ATCCACCTGGACTGGGACTGAATGAGCATATGATCAAACCAGACTCTCTGAATGTGGCGGCGAAAGTTGGCAGATGGAGAACCCACAAACAATGACACCAGGACCTATCTCTTCTGCATGTATTAACTTTTTGAGAACCGAGTCTTTTTGAATGCACTCCTTCCTAGGCCAGGAGGGATGAGGGTGGGCCTTGGACTTCTAACAGGGCAGGGCACCATGCCCTCTTTCAAGGAAGAAGGGGGAGGGAGGAGGGGTGGGGGGTAGTGGGAGGGGACCGGGAGAAGGGGAAGAAAGGAAAAAAAAATTTATTTCTTTAATTATGTTCTTGAATGGAAGAAATAAAACAAAACAATGTATGGAAAAATAAATAAATAAAAAAATTAAAAAAATGGTAAGCAGCTTGGTCACAGCAGCCCTGGGGACTGGTTCTGCCTCTTTCTGCTTTCAAAATGGTGGAGGTATCGTTACTGCCAGCTCTGGGACCACCAGGTAGGAGCCACTCTCAACACTTTAATTCTGAGAATGAGCTTACAGTACATAAATGCTTTTTATCTGAGCAACAGCTAAATCTACCATGCAGCACAATGCACGTTCTGGAAATATCTGTGTATGGTGACAGGAATCCACCATGTTCTCCTGTCTGTGCACACCTAATAGACCTCATTCCACTGTCTTTCGAGGCAGGGAGAATTAAGCTGTGGGCATGGTCTCAGCTATTTGCTCCTGACCCTGAGTGGGCCTACAAATGCCATTGAATTGTTCAGCCTCCTGAAAGTGCCAGAGTTAGCACATGTCACCACCATTTGAAACCCATACTTTTGTTTTTCTGTTACCACTGAATCAGGAAGACCTCTCTTAAAGGAGCTGCAGCATGAAGGAAATCCCATTAGGAAAACATGTGACTAAACTTTGATTTTTTAGTGTCTAGAATTTCTTTTCAAGCCTTCTCAGGTTTTATGTGGATTTAGCTAGCACACGATGGAGCACGAATTTGTAGTAATGAGGCCACTTGTTGGTTTCCTGGTTGCCTAGACTCCCAAAATAACCATACAGAAATTGTATTAACTAGCTCTTAAATCTAGAATTAACCAATCTCCATTATTTTATATTTTACCATGAGACTCGTGGCCTACTGGCAAGGTTTCAGCATGTCTGTCTCTGGTGTTGGCTCCATGGCTTCTCTCTGACTATGCTTTTTTTCTCCCGGCAATCAGTTTAGTTTTCCCCACCTATTGACCCTATAAGGCCAAGCCAGTTTCTTTATTAACTAATTATATTTACAGCATGCAGAGGGGAATCCACATCACCTCCCATTATCTGTTTAAATAAAAAGGAAGGCTTTATCTTTAACATAGTAATATTACATAGAACAGGTATCAGGCACGAATTACAGTTACAACATTTACATCTACTTTTTCTTTTAGCATATCTAAAGAAAACTATAACTATTTATTCTTCAACTTTATCAAAGACTCCTGAAGGATATATTACCAAAGTAAAGAGAAAGTGCATTGTAAGCAACTTCCAAAACTCTAGAATTTACAGAGACATCTTGCTGCATGGACAGTCACCAAAAGTTCTTCTGTACTGTTGGGGCATCCATCTTCATCCTACAGGCCTATAGTATCCCAGAATTTTCCACAAAGCAGGAAATTTGAAGATTTGTTCTGCCTTGTAATGGAAAAGTCCATCAGTTGATTTCTTCTGTGTCCTACAGAATGTCTGACAGACCTTTTCATGAAGTAGGAAATTTCAAAGACAGTTCTGTCTATATTGGCAGTTTGTCAGTCACTTTCTTCTGTATCCTGCAGAATGTATTGTAGACTCTTTCATGAAGCAGGAATCCTGAAGGATTGTCTCACCTTTTGGCAACTTCAGGAGTCATTTCTCTGTAGGTCCTGCATGTTCAGTTCATACATCATACCGTCATGCATTCCAGGCAAGAACAGTTTCTTACCCAAATGGCAAACCATCAGGATAAGGAATGTCTTTGTTGCCCGTCTTTCTCCTGCTACTGCAAGGAACATATGTGTCTCATTGTCATGAAAAGACCTAAGTTTTTAAAATATTTTACATGCCATATTCTGTATTCTTTGAAAGGTTTGAAGAATGCCTATCCATCTCAAATACATATATCCATCTAGAAAATCTAACAAACATGACTACAAGCTTGACTATTATAGATGATTATCTATTAACCTATATTGCTTAATTACACATTACATTTTAAATGAGGTCCACAAACACAATACCTTAATCAAGAAGAGAAATATACATAGAACAAAATTGACCTTAAATTTGTATCAATAAACCAAGATCCATATCAATGTAAAATTAATCATATCTATATCATATTCCACTTTAAATGTAAACAAACATTTATAAAGAATCATTTAGGGAATTTAGGCATAGTTCTCTGTAAGCTGCTTTGTGCTGTTTATTGGGAGAAGTAATTTTTGGTATGTTCACAGAGATCTTTCAGGGGCTCTTGGTCCTTCAAACAGCATTAGTCTGGATGCAATTCACAGGTTATCATCTTCTGTGGAAACAAAAAAGAACCTCTTTTTCAAAACAACAAATCCTTAGACCCAAATTTTGAAGACAAAAATACCTTTAAATTATATATGTTGGTTATTTAGCTCCTTCACAGTCAAATAATTAAAAGACAATACAATAAAATACATAATCCAGACTCTTTGTATATGCCATCTTTACGTGACTTTTTTACTCTATTACTTCTTTAGTATTTTTTTATCTTTATTCCTTTATTCCTTTATTCCTTTAATCTATGACTGTCTGTACTTTGTTTTATATTTTTTTATAAACCATTTACTTCTTTTTAAACTCTCTGTACATTTTTCTTTTTCTTCCAAGCTTATGAACATTTTTTAAATACATTGCATCTTATTTAGAGGTCTTTTATGTTTGAATCTGTCCTACTGTGACTCTTTAATGCTTTTCTCTCTTAGAGAGCTTTTAAAATAGTATGCAGCTTAGTCACAGCATCCCTGAATACTGGCTGTGACTCTCTCTTTCAACATGGTGGATGTACTATTACTGCCAACTCTGGGACCAACAGGTATGAAATGCCCTCAGCACTTTAACTCTGAGAATGAACTTGTAGCAAATAAATCATTTTTATCCGAACAACAGCTAAATTTGCCATGTAGCACAATGCACTGTCTAGAAATATCTCTGTGTATGGTGGCAGAAATCTACCATGGTCTCCTGCCTGTGCATGCCTAATAGACTAGATTCCACTGCCTGCCCAGGCAGGAGCACAAAGCGGTGGGCATTGTCTCTGCAACTTTGCTCCCAACCCTGAGTGGGCATACAAGCATCTGAGCCTACAAATGCCATAGAAGTGTTCAGCCTCCTGAAAGTATCAGAGTTAGTGCAAGCTTCTGCTGTTTGAAACCTGTGTGGTTTTTTTTTTTCTGCTACCACTGAATCAGGGAGCCCTCTCTTAAGGGAGCTGCAGCATGTCACTATCAAGCAAACCCCATTAGGAAAAAATGCAGCTAAACTTTGATTTTTTAGCATCTAGAATTTCTTTCCAAGCCCTCTCAGGGTTTATGTGGATTTAGCTAGCAACGGCTCCATGTCTTCTCTCTGACTCTGCCTTCTTTCTCACAGCACTCAGTTTAGTTTTTCTTGCCTATTTACCCTATCAGGCTAAGCCAGTTTCTTTATTAACCAATGGTTTTCACAGCATATGGAAGAGAATTCCACATTAATATGATCATCATTTGTTTTTGTTTTTCATCCCCTTGATTTGGTGTATTATATTTATTGATGTAAGTATATCAAGCCATCCCTGCATCTCTGGAACACAGACTGATTGATTATGATAGTTGACCCTTTCAATTTGTTCTTGAATTTTGTTTGCAAGTATTTTACTGGGTTTATGTTAATAAAGAAATTTGGTCAATAATTCTCTTTAGTTTGGAACATCGTATGGTTTATGTAGTAGGATACTGGTGGTCTAATAAAAAGAATTGGCAATATTTCTTCTGGTCTAATTTTATAAAATTATTTAGGGAGTATTGGCATAACTCCTCTTTAAAAGTCTGGTAGAAATGTACATGAATCCATTTGGCCCTCGGATTCTTCTTCTTTTTCTTTTTGTAGATAGATTTTTAACTGTTGCTTATATTTTACTAGGTTTAAAGGTCCTTTAAATTACTTTTATGTTTTGATTTTTTGTTACTGTTTTATAAAATATGTTGTCAATTTTTGTTATGTTTTTTAATTTGGTGGACTATAGTTTTTTTTGGAAGGATGCCCAATGATCTCTGAATTTCCTTAGTCTCTGTTGTTATTACCATATTCCAGCACTAATTTTGCCAGTTTGGATATTCCCTCATTCACCTTTTAGCTAATGTGGCTAAAGGTTAGCAATCTCAATGATTTTATCAAAGAACCACATCTTTGTTTCATTGAGTGTGTGTTTTTATTTTTCTTTCTTTTTTTTGTTTTGTTTTGTTGTTGTTTCTATGTTTTTTGTTTGTTTTCTTTTTAGTTTCAGGCCTGAGTTTGTTTATTTCTTAATATCTATTTTGGGGAACAATTTCAGCTCTTTATTTTAGGGATTTCAGATGTGTAGGTAGAAAAATACATGAGATCTCTCCAATTTTCAGGACAGGTTCTTAATTATATGAAATTGCCTTTTAGAAACATCATTATATCTCATGAGTTTAAATATGTTGTCTTTTCATATTATGTCAAATCTAAAAAGATTTTCAGTCCTTCCTTGGATTTTTTCCATCAGTTTCCATGTGCCTATAAGCCTTCTTTTGTTTCTGTAGGTATTGATAGCCATCTTTTGTCTGTGGTAGTCTCATGAGATGCAGGGTGTTATTTCAATTTTTTTTGTCTGTTCAGATTTGGTTTGTGTTAAATTATGTATTCAGTTTTGGAGACTGTTCCATGAGCTACTGAAAGGCAAGTATATAGTTTTGTGTTTTGGTCAAATCTTCTGTAAATATGTGTTATAATCATTGAGTACATAATGTCATTTTCTGCAGCAATTCTATGTTGAATTTTAATATAAGACCTGTATATTGCTGAGAGTAAGTTACTGAAGCCACCTACAATCACTCTGTGAGAGTCAATGTGTGATTTTAGTTATAGGAATATTTCTTTTATAAATTTTAATACTGTTGTACATGGTTCATAGATGTTTAGATTTTCAATATCATCTTGATGGACTTTTTCACTGATGATACACTGTTTCCTTATTTATCCTTCATAGTGTTTGGTTTAAAATCTGTTTTTTTTTCAGATATAAAAGTGGCTAAATCAGTTTGTTTCTTTGGTCCATTTGCTTAGAAATACTTTTCCTTATTTATATACTGAGAAGTTATCTGTCCTTGATATTAGAATAATTTTCCTTAGATAAAGCAGAAGGATGAATCTTCTTTTAATATCCAATCTGTTAGTGTATGTCTATTTTACTGTGGAAATTAAGACATTGATGTTGAAACTTACAAATAAGTTGTATTTATTGATTCCCATCATTTTGCTGTTTTGTTGTATATTTTTACTCCTTATTTTGACATGGTAGTTTCTGATTATTATTCCTTGTTTTTTTTTTCTTGGCTATTGTTAACCTCTTTAGGTGGCAGATTTACTCCTACTGCATTCTATTAAGCTGGATTTGTGGATAGACACAGCTTAAATTAGGTTTCAGCCTGAAATGTATCTTTCTTTCTCCATCTATTGTGAATGAATATTTTATTGTGTATAGAAGTCTGGACTGGCATTGTGGTCCCTTAAAATTTTTCAAACATCTTTCTACTTCTGGTTTTACAGTCTCCATTTTAAAGCCAAGTATTAGTCTAACAGGTGTGCCTTTATATGTTACTTGGTGCTTTTCTCTTGCATCCCTTAATATTTTCTTTGTATTATACATTAATTATTTTGATTATTGTTTACAACAGGGAATTCTGTTTTATTCATTCTGTTTGTTGTTCAGGTGCATTTATAGATAGACATCTCCTTATTTAAGTTAGGAAATTAATCTTTTGTGATTTTGTTGAAAATATTTTCTGTGCTTTTGATCAATTTTTATTCTCCTTGCTCTTTTGCTATTATTTATAGATTTAGTCATTTTATAGTGTCACTGACATCTTGAATACTTTGTGACTATATAGTTTTTGAGTTAACATTTTGCTTGGCAAAAGTATTTGTTTCTTCTTTTGTATCATCAATACGTTCTAGACCATCACCATTTCCTCTTGTCAGCTCTCAATACCTAGAAGCTAAGATTCAATTATTTATCTCCTTTACTCTTTTGGTGAGTCTTGCTTTTGAATTTCCTGTTCTCCTACATAAAATTTTCATTTCCAGTTTTATCTTAGTTTAGATTTTCTTTACTGGTTCTATTTCTACTTTCATGTTTTGAAAAGATTTCTTTCTTCCACTCCATTATTTGTGTTTTCATAGATTCATTAACATATTAATTCATATCTTTTATATGATCCTAGCTTCTATCCATAATAGTTATTTTGACACCTTTGTCTTATGCTTTATTTGTATTAGATTTCTCAAGGCCTACTTAGTAGGGTTGCTGGTCTATAATATACAAATATTTCTAGACTTTTTATGAATTTCATTTTTACATGGTATCTAGACATCTGGGCTTGTGATAATTGTAAATATAACTTTGTTATTTAGTCTTATCTTTTTGAGTTTTCCATTCCTTGGCTTCTGGTGACCTCTCTGGATCTTAAGAGAATGTGATTACTTCAGTTGTCTGGTAGAGAGTCTCTTTGAGTTCCTCACTGTTTTGATCACCTGAGGTCCTGTGTGGAACTTGTTCCAGGTATTAAGAACTGAGAGGAACAAATGGGATGTTTCAGAAGGGGTGGTGTTGGGCATGCCCAAAGGAATGATTAAAGCTGGGTCTTCCTGGAAAATCTTATTTTCTGAGCAAACTGAACAGTGGCTGTCTAGAGATAACCTGATTATGGGGTTGACAAGTAGGACAAGGGGTTGTGATGAGGAAGGATGGGATAGGAAAAACTTTGCTCATTCCAGTGATTCTCAACCTGTGGATCATGACTCCTCTATGAGTTGGATGGTCTTTTCTCAGGGGTCATCTAAGACCATCAAGAAACATATATTAACATTACAATTTATAACAGTAGCAAAATTACAGTTATGAAGTGGAAATGAAAATTCTTTTATAGTTTGGGGTTGTATGATATGAGGAACTATATTGAAATATCACATTATTCAAAAACTGAGAACCACTGGATTATTCTCATTGAAATTGGGTCATAAAGGAAATGGGTACCCCAGGGGATCTGCTACAAGTTGGGATCAGATAGAGAAATTGGAATTGGAGGAAAGGCAGGAGAGTGAAAATTTCCTACTTGATTCTCTGTCTGCTTTGCCAGAATATTTTCAGAGAGATTTTGGCTTAGGCATTGGCCATTGGCTTGGGCTGTAGTGTAGCATGAAACAAAGGGATAGCATGATAAAGGAAGACTGCAGGAAGGATAGGACTAATTTATCTTTCTAGATTGCAGTGTTACTCTGCCAATTTTGATGAAGTTCTAGTTTCTCTCTCTCTCTCTCTCTCTCTCTCTCTCTCTCTCTCTCTCTCTCTCTCTCTCTGTGTGTGTGTGTGTGACATAATTGCATGATAGTAAAACAATTTTTCCAGATTCAGTTTTGAATATAGTGAGTTATTCAGTATGAAGTAGTAATAGTTAATTAATATTAGACAGAAATGAAATAGTGAAGTAAAACACAAATCGCTTCATGAAACACTAATTGTAACTACATGTTCAAATTATTATGGAAAGAACAATAATGATATATAGGCATAGAGACAAAACAAGAGACTCTCACAGACTGCTTTGATAGCAAACAAATAGCAGATTACCAATCAAATGGATCTTTTATATTACCTTCAATAGATTACTATCTTGTAGACAAGATTTCATCACATCTACTGCTGACCCACTAGCTTTACCTTGAACCTTATAAGCTACACATTACCAGATAAATTTGTTTATCTAATCTATGTGCTGAAGGCTTTACTTCTTTCTTACAAATATACATCATTATTGAAGGAAGATATCTCTAGCAGAGAAATCAGGGCTCATGACCTCTATATGCATTTTATGAATTGAGTGAAAGGAAAAATTGGAATACTTTATGCTTTATTTGGAATTAGTGCTGTAACCAAAGGTATTTTTGGTTGAAAGAGGCTACTTGTTGGTTCCTGGCTGCCTGGCTAGCTTAGACCCAAAAACTGTCTTGGCCTATTGATAGGGCAGAACTTAGATAGGTGGGGAAAAATAAACTGAATGCCGAGGGGGAAAAAAAAGCAAAACATGGTGGAGTCATAGAGAAGTGATGAAGCCACTGAAGACAGATGCTGGGAACATTAGCCAGTAAACCACAGCCTTGTAGCCAACATAGATTAATAGAAATGTTTTAAATTGAGATGTAAAAGTTAGCCAACAAGAAGCTAAAGCTAATGGGCCAAGCAATGATTAATGAATACAATTTCTGTATGGTTATTTTGGGTCTAAGCTAGCCAGGCAGCTGGGAAGAACAAGCAGCCTCCTCCAACAGTTTCTGACATGTGGTCTAATATCTTTGCATTGTATAACTAGATTCTCTATACAGACATCTCTGAAGTATCTTTGTGTTCCTAATTCCTCCTTTTAATTTATATCCAATCCCTTAACATAATTCTTTCTGTCTACATTGGTTTGTGTCTTTTTCATTGACTTGTGTTTTCTGTGTAATATAAAAGTGATCTGAGCAACTGTTCTTAATGAATTAGGAAGATGTTGGGAACAGTTAAGAAAAAGCTCAAGAAGAAAAATTTTCAGTATTTATGTAGACATTCTGTATAAGTGTTGAAGAAAATTCCCATGTGGTGAAAACTATTTGATTATAAGTCTCTTCACAAATCCTGCTTGATAAACAGAAGTTATACATAGATGATGCTTGAAACTACTTGGTAAGGTATCGTTATCATTTCCCTTCTCTATGACTTAAAGTATTGACACATACATATTTTTTACACTTATTTTGTTGAGGTCTTCTGTGTCTAACATATTTTAAAAGCCAGTATTTAATGAGAAAATAAAATAAATCAGAGTATAAGACAGCTCTAGAAATAATTCTCTATACAGACATCTCTGATGTATCTATGTGATCTGAGCAACTGTTCTTGATAGTTATTATTAACAACTTTTCTGATCTACTAATAGTTTTGTTTGTGTTTATGCCTACCTCTGAAGAATTATTAGTCATCTTTTATTTTAGACAGGCAAAATTCTTTCATCCAACTCAAACTTTTGAGGTTTCTGTTGCATGAATAAGAAAAACCCAAAGATAGATATTGAGGATCAAGTTGAAGATCAGAAAAGTAAAGCGGCCTGCCACTGACTCTTACCTCTGCTTCAGACTGAAATGGGCAATCCTGACTCCATAAATCCTGAGACTGAGACTGAGTGTAAAACCAGTCTTCTTCTCCAATCTAATATAGTTCTCTAGTGGTGGGATTGAAGGAATCCATCACCACTGCACTGTCTCTATGAGTAACCAGCTGAGACTGGTAAACTGACTTATTCCTGGACTTATGATTCTACATAGCTATTAATAATAACTACCAAGAACTTGAAATTGCCATTACATTGTTAAATAAGCTGTATAGGTTCAATACATTGCATAAGATTAGGAATGTATGTTTTAACAAAATTAATCTTAAATATGTATCAGCATACAATATTAGTATACAATATGCAAAAGTCCAATCCAATGCAAAATATTTAAAACTAGCAATTACTTGAAAAAATAGATTCAGTATTGGACCTTCTTATCTCATCATATCCATATACTCCTTTTTTTCTTTTCAAAACAAAAACTCTGAATCTTATTTCCTGTGTTCAATTTTCTTTCTGATTGTAATCAACAACAACTTATAACAACCCCCTAAATAATGACAAATATCCACAATCCACTGAACAACCAAAAACCACCCACCCCAACAAAATTGATTTTATAATTAAAGGACATGTAGTCTGTTCACATGTTTAGAAACTAAAGGATTAGCCTAAGGGAATAAACTGGGCTTATTTTTATTCTGCCAAATAAATTGCTATAAATGAGAAAATGATGAACTCATTCATTAAGAGACAGCTCTAAAACTCTACATTTTCCCTGAAAATATGAACGCAAACATATACAGTCCCTTTTTTCAGTTCGTATACAGAAAGTGCGATTGCAACCATAGCTTTTCAGTTCTGGACTTCAAAATTTCTGATATTCAGAGGCTTGAAAGAAGGCTGTATGCAGTGGGAAAGGATATCTGTTCTAGAGAAAGACAATTTCTGAGTGAAAAATAAACTCTAAAAGCTACCTATGGTTTGTCATGCAGTTTTTGCCTTTGAAATGAAACATTCCTATTGTCATAGTCAGAGTTCTAGTGCTGGGAAGAGACAACATGACCATGCACTTCAGAGATATATTTTGATATTTTCAATAAGCAACCACTTTGAGTTCAGAAAAGATTGATTAGGTAATCACACATTTGCTAGAAGTTACGGCCATTATGTTTATACCTGTACAAATAAACATAGACAATGTGCTACCATATGTCTCTAAGAAAATGAAATAGATTTTCCTTATTATAAAATAAAGCATATTATGAGAATATCTCAATCCTACATGGTAGGTTGTTATTGAAAGATCAAATCAAATGCTAAGAGATATATTAAGTAAACCAAAAGGGATGATAAAGATACCTAGAAATAGATTGGATAATGCTTTATTAACACTGAATTTGCTAAAAGCTAATAAGACAGAATAACATCTGTGGAAAGCCACTGAATAGTAGAAAACACTGTGCAATTAAATCTCAAAAGAACTTTAAATGGTTAAAAGATACTTAAGGAAATGTTTAGCCATCTTGGAAATGCCAATCACAGCAACACTGATATAACATCTTACACATGTCAGAATGGCTAAGTTCAAAAATATCAATAATAGCTTATGCTGGAGATGATGTGGAGTAAAAGGTGGAACACTCCTCCATTGCTGGTAGGATGTTGTAAATGAGGGGCTCGGGCTGCGTTCCCGGCGCCCGGTGTGTACCCGAAATAATTACACGGAAACTGTATTCATCAAAACACTGCCTGGCCCATTATCTCCAGCCCCCCATTGGCTAACTCTCACATATTATTTTAGCCCATCTCCATTAATGTGTATTGCCACTTGAGTGGTGGCTTACCGGCATGAGTCTAACCAGTGTCCATCTTGTGCTGGAGAAGCATGGCGTCTGCTCCACTGCCTTCTCTCTCACAGCTTTCCCTTCTATCTACTCCGCCCACCTAAGGGCTGTCCTACCAAAAGGCCAAGGCAGTTTTCTTTATTTAACCAATGAGGGCAATATACAAACAGAAGACCCTCCTACACCAGTAGGAAGGCAAACTTGTACAACCACTTTGAAAATCAATATGGCAGTTTCTCAGAAAATTGGGAATCAACCTACTGCAAGACTCAGAAATACCACTCTTGGTCATATACCAAAAGAATACTAAACCGTACTGCAAGGACATTTGTTCACCTATGTTTATAGCAGCATTATTTATAATAGCAAGCCCCTAGTTCTAGAAATGCAGTTAAGATTCAGAGCCATATGCACCACATGTACCTTCTATAATTTTTCTTCTATCAAGGCCCATTCTCTTTCAGGTTTAGCTGACAATTTCATGGAGCTATTTAAGTCCTTGTCTCTAAGGTTTTGTTTTAATTAATCAGGTCATCAAGCTTTATCCTAATAGTATGGTGTTGGACCATTTCTGTATATGCGTTGCTTTTATTGGTTAATGAATAAATTAGATGCTTTGGCCTGTGCTGGGGTAGAATTGAGCTAGGCAGGAAAACAAAAATGAATTCTGGGAGAAAGGAGGCAGAGTCAGATGTGTCAGATAGCCACAGTAGGAGACAGACACACTGGAAACTTGCCAGTAAGCCATGATCCTCATGGTAAAACATAAAATAACAGAAATGTATTAATTTAAGATATAGAAGTTAGTCAGACATATGCTTAAGCTATTGGAACAGTATTATAATTAATGTAATTTCTGTGTTGTTATTTTGAGTTTGAGCAGCTAGGGAACAAATGAGCATGCCTCCACCATCTTTGCTGCCCAACATGTGGCAGAGTCCACACTTACTGGCACTCCCTCCACCACCTAGACATGTTTCTCATCTGCCTGCAGCCCAGCTGCTGCTGCCTAGGACCCCAAATTTTCTTGCAGCAGCCTGCCATTCTCTTTTTTAAAATAACAATCCCTGTAGCATTTCTCTGCCAGCTGCATAAATCACTCACAACTCACATCTGACAGAAAGCTACCATCAACTGTCTCTGTGTATGGAATCACTTTAATTGTCCTTAATAACTGCTCTTATTTTGGTAAACAAAGCACATTTATCAGTATCTGAGGAGGAGATAGTCCACACAAACCAGTGTGGGATACTGCATGGAACCCTTGTGGTAATACCACCCATTGTGGCAAAGCTAGAGAGAGCCCTGGCTGCTTAGTCCCTTAATCACATGACTGCAACTGTGACAGTTCCTGGCAAATAAAGATTATTACACCTACTTCAATTCACTGTTATTGCCTAGGGCAAGCAATAAGTTGTAAAATCTGAAATTATATGTTGACTGACAATATTACCTTCCAAGAATTTAATAAACATTTAGCTATGCTATGGATGGTATTCTGCAAGGCTTATGTGATTTTCCTTGTACATCTATTCATTTGATTTTGGGAATTAGCTTTGTTTTGGTAATTATATCTTTAAGGAAATGGTTTGATAACAGAGCCAAGAATGATACATGTTTAGAAATGATACAGTTTTTATGGGCTAATAATGAATAGCTAGCTGAAAAAGTTAACACAATTGGAAAGGATTACATTAATTTGAAAGACAAAATCCAATCCATGTTGAAGGGTGCTGAGAAATTACCTGAAGAATTCAACGGTTGATTAACAATTAAAATATGTTGAAAAGTTATGATAGGTTAACAGATAAGGTATATCTCCAGGAAGGCAATATGCATTCCATCCAAATAATATCCAAGGATTAGACATTATCTTTACTGGACAAATTTCATACCATTGAATCGTATGTGCAGAATAAGGACCAGAAACTAAGTGAATCAATTAGGGTACTAGAACAGCACACAAGACTGGAGATTCAGACTTTACCACAGGCAGTGGTAAAGAGATTTGGAGATAGTAAGGAAATTACTGGAACTGATAGACAGGAAGAGAAGGTATAAGAACAGGTTTTAACCTTGCCAGTACAGGTCAAAGTCAGAGATAACTTACCCAGAGTTTTAAGTAATTATTCAGTAATCTCTCTGAGAAGCCATCTGGTACAAAATATTCTAAGGCAGTCAAAGAATATAAATGATAACCTATAGGTATGAGTGATATAAAGGAAATTAAGAAAGTAATAGCATCTTATGGCTTGCACTCACCATTTCTTAGGGAAATGGTGAAGAAATGGTCTCCAAGCAATAAGGCTACCTCACATGATTAGCTTCAATTAGCATCAGCAGTCCTAGAAGAGAGACCCCAGTTGCTATGGAAATGCCATTGGTGAGAAGAGGCAAAAACTTTAGAACCAAGGAAAAACAAAAGGATTTGAGACTTCCCAAGATCAAACTCTTGGCAAGGGATAACTTTCTTGATTGGTTTTATATAAGAAAATTAAATCAAGACAAGATAAACAATTTAGATAGACCTATAACCCCTAAGGAAATAGAAGTTATTAAAATTTTCCAACCATAAAAAGAAAAAAAATAAGAAGCCCAAGAACAATTGATTTCAGACAAATTCTATCAAAATTTCAAAGTATAGCTATTTCCAATACTCCTGAAATTGTTCCACACAATTAAAACAGAAGGAACATTGCTAAACTCCTTTTATGAGGCTACAGTTATGGTGCGGGAGATTTGTCTGTATTTTGTCAATCATATCTTAAATAAATGCTGATTGGTCAGTAGCCAGGCAGGAAGTATAGGCAGGAAACCAAACAGGAAGTAGAGGTGGGGCAAAGAGAGCAGGAGTATTCTGGGAAGAAGGAAGCTCTTTCACTAGTCCTGCCCAGACCACTGAAGAAGCAGGATGTGACCTGCCCAGTGAAAAAGGTACTGAGCCATGTGGCTAACATAGATAAGAATAATGGATTAATATGAGCTAATATGAATCCTGAGCTAATGGGCCAATAAGTTTATCATTAATGCAGACTGTCTGTGTGATTTCTTTGGGGGTTTACTGGATGTGGGAACTGGGCAGGACAGAAATCCCCAAGAGCAGGCCTTTCATGTTACAGAATGATACCCATGTTGACAACTGCATCCACATAATGCCTGACAGAGCATGGGAAGAAATTCTGGGCAGAAAAGAATAGAGTAAAGCATGGCTTCTTGGTAGCAGCAATTTCTTAGGTCTTCTCTGCTTGCTAGAGGCAAGCACTCCCAGTTGAGAGGCTTTTTCACTCAGCTTTAGCTGAAAAACCTTGCAGCTCTTTTAAGAGGTCCTGCCACGAAACACTTACATAGTGTTGATGCCAATGACATGCTTATTGCTTATTGGTTTTCAGCCATAGCAGGAAAAAAGCTGTGCTGTTTTAAAATGCCAGCTTTCTGGGCTGTCCTGACAGAGCAAACTCTGACTCTTTCAGGCAGGAGGTCCTACTATGGAGCATTTGAGTGTGGTTTGTGGACACACTGTTACAGCTTGTTTGCTGGCAGGGACCTTGAAATGCCATAGAGTTGTGGCAATAAACATGGCTCTGGCCAGTACCTCTTCCATGAGGCCAGAAAGCTAAGGAATGGGCTGGATCCAGCCATCAAAGCCATGGCTATAATCCTACCCACACTGCTTATTAAATTTAAGACTTGTGTCAGAAAAAGAGAGAGATATACAGTAAAGATAGATTCAAAGATAAAAAAAAACTCTAAATGGTTTACTGTGGTTAAAAATTCTTATATTTACTTGGGAGAGTAATGAAAGAGGTTAAAGTCCTCAAAATAAAACAAAAAAGAGAGTAGTTGGGATTTAAAGTCCTCAAAATAAAACAAAAACAAGAGTAGTTGGGTGTGGTGGTACACACCTTTAATCCCAATGCTTAAGAGGCAGAGGCAGAGAGACCTCTGCAAATTCAAGGACAGCCTGTTCTACAGAGTGAGTTCCAGGATAAGATACACAGAAGCCCTGTCTCAAAAAGCCAAAAGTTAAAAGTAAAAATAAAAGAAATTTTTAGACGTTAAAATAAAGCCACATAAAGATGGAAAACATACAGAGAATCTTGATACTGTATGTTATTATGATCTTTTTGAATTGTTTGAATGCTGAAGAAGGAGCAACAAGTGCTAAAAGATATTTAGTTATACACGGTACTAAACTAATCCAAGATAGGTATTTTGAAAATACCTTGACTTCAAAATTGAAGTCAAAAGGTATGCTATTTTGGAGAAGAGATTTTGCTTTTGTTTCCACAGGAAATGAGAGACTGTGGATTCATTCTCAGTTAAGAAAAATCAGGTTTGATCAAGGAAGACCACCTAAGAAATCTCTGGTAGGAACAGATGGCCAGGATGTCTGAGTTCTAAATCCAGAACAGATTCAAGACTGCTGCCTGAGATGATCAAGCCTCACAGGATACTCCAGTCAGGACTTGATCATAACTGTAAATTTTCTTTAGGTCCCCTTAAGATTATCAGCACCCCCAAACAGTCGGAAGTAGCCTGGAATACTACAACCACATTTCAAAAAAATAGACTATGGATATTTTCCTTTGTTTAAAAAAAAGAGGGGGAAGTGGTGCAGGAGATTTGCCTGTATTCTGTCAATCATGATTTAAATAAATGCTGATTGGTCAGGGGCCAGGCAGGAAGTATAGGCAGGAAACAAGACAGGAAGTAGAGGTTGGGCAAAGAGAGCAGGAGTATTCTGGGAAGAAGGAAGCTCTTTCCCCAGTCCTGTCCAGACCATGGAAGAAGCAGGATGTGACCTGCCCGGGTGAAAAAGGTACTGAGCCATGTAGCTAACATAGAAAAGAATAATGGGTTAATATAGGTTATAAGAGTTAATACAAAGTCTGAGCTAATGAGCCAATCAGTTTATCATTAATGCAGATTGTCTGTGTGATTTCTTTGGGGGTTTACTGGCTGTGAGAACTGGGCAGGACAGAAACACAAAGAGCAGGCCCTTCATGTTACACAGTTACACTGATATCCAAACTACACGAAGATATAATTAAGAAATAAATCTACAGAACAAAATATAAAAATACTCAGTAAAATCCAAGAACTCAACAAAATAATCACCTGCTATTACCAAGGAGGCTTAATGAAAGAATTGCAGGGTTGGTTAAACATATGGAAACCTGTCAATTTAATCCACCATATAAACAAATTTAAAGAAAAGACCCACATGAAAATCTCATCAAATCTGAAAAATCCTTCAAAAAAATCCAGCATCCCTTCATGAAAAAGGTCTCAGAGAGATTAGGCATACAAGGAACATATCTAAACATAATAAAGTCAATATATAGCACATGCCAACAGCCTGCATCACATTAAATGGAGAGAAACTCAGAGTGATTCTACTAAAATCAGGAATAAGAAAAGCCTGCCCACTCTCTTCATATATATTCAATATGGTAATTGAAATTCTATCTAGAGCAATAAGACAACAAAAGGAGTTCAAGGGGACATAAATGGGAAAGGAAGAAATCAAATGTTGCCATTAGCTGATGATATGGTACTATACATGAGTGACCCCCAAAAATCTACCCTACAACCCCTATATCTGATAAACACCTCCATCTATGTGACAGGATACAAGATTTACTCAAAAAAATCAGTAGCCCTCATATATATATGTATATCATAAATGGTCTGACAAAGAAATCAGAAAGAAATCACCATTCACAATAGCCACAAATAACATAAACTATCTTAGGGTAACTCTAACCAAACAATTGAAAGACTTATATGAAAATAACTTTAAGTTTCTGAAGAAAGATATTAAAGAAGATGTCAGAAAATGGCAACATTTCCCACACTCTTGTATAGGTAAAATAAGCACAATAAAAGTAGCAATCTTACCAAAAGCAAGATACAGATTAAATGCAATCCCCATCAAAATCCCAATGTAATTCTTCACAAACCTTGAAAGAAAAATACTTGACTTCAGATGGAAAAAAAAAAAAAAAAAAACAAAAACGGAATAGCTAAACAATCTGTAGTAAGGAGGAGAGGGCTGCATTCCCGGCACCTGGTTAGCTTATACCCGAAATACTTACACAGAAACTGTATTCACTGAAGTACTGCCTGGCCCATTAACTCTAGCCTCTTATTGGCTAACTCTCACATATTCGTTTAACCCATTTCTAATAATCTGTGTGTCACCACGAGTCGTGGCATACCAGGAAAGATTCAGGGTGTCTGACCTGGCAGCTTCATGGCTGGCGGCTCTCTCTAACTCTATCCCCTTCCCAGCATCCTGTTCTCTTTTCCCTGTCTATCTAAGTCCTGCCCTATCAAAAGGCCAAGGCAGTTTCTTTATTAACCAATGAAAGCAACCCAAATGCAGAAGGACCCTCCTACACCATTTCCCCTTTTCTATTTAAACAAAAAAGAAAGACTTTCATTTTCACATAGTAAAGTTACATATAACAAAATAGTTATCAAGCAAGTAGTACAGTTACTATATTTAGATCTATTTTATCTTTTATCATGACAATGGAAAACTATCACTATAACTATCCATTCTTCGACTCCATCAAAGACTCCAGAAGGATATAATATTACCTAAGTAAACAAGAAATAAGCAACTTCCAAACTCTAGAAATGACAGAGACATCTCGCTGCTTGTACAGTCACCTAAAGTTCCTTTGTACCATTGGGGCATCCATTTCAGCCTACAGGCCCATAGTATCCAGTAGACTTTTTCATGAAGCAGGAAAATTCAAAGACTGTTCAGGCACTTTCTTCTGTATTCTGCAGAATGTCTCACACACTCTTTCATGAAGCAGGAACCCTGAAGGATCATCTCACCTTTAGGCAAGTTTAGTAGTCCTCTCTCTGTGGGTTCATTGTGTCCAGTTTATGCAACAGTCCAGGCAAGAGCAGTTTCTTGCCCAATTACATAAGGAGTTTCTTGCAGACTCCATAAGGAGCCTCTTTGATGCCCATCTTCCTCTTGATGTAGCTGGTGCTGCCAGGAGCAGATGTGTCTCATTGTCATGAAAAGTCCTAAGTTATTAAAACATTAAATGCCATATTCTGTCATCTTTGAAAGATATGAAGAATATCTATCTAACTGAAATATACCTCTATATATCTAGAAAATCTAACTATCATGACTATAAGCTTGACTATATCAATGATTATCTATTAACAACCTCTATTTCCTAATTATACACAATCACAATACCTTAATCAATATCAGAAATACATATATGTAACAAAATTGACCTTAAATTTATATCAATAAAGCAAAATTTATACTGCTGTAAATTATCCATATGTATATCATATCCCCATTTAAATTTAAATTTAAACAACATTTAGAAACAATATTTGGGAATATGGGCATAGTTACTTCTCCCCAAACTTCTTCCTGCTGTATGGGGGCACTGTCAATCAGGTCTTTCATGGTGTATGCTGTTCATCTCAGTCACCAGTTGAGTGAAGTAATTTTCTGAAGGTGTTCACAGTGACCTTTCAGGAGGGTGTGGTCTATCAAACCACATTCGTGTAGAAGAAATCCACAGGGTCTCATCCTCTGGGAAAATAAAAGAAGGTCCTCCTTTCCAAAGCACCATATCCTTAGACCCAAATTTTAAAGCCATTATACCTTTATAATAATATCCATGCTGGTTTAGCTTGGCAGCCCATACAATAAAAAGTCTCTCTGTACCTAGCTCCTTCACAGTCAAAAAATTCAAAGAAAACACAATAAAATACAGAATCCAAACATTCTGTGAATTTTCCATTTATACGTGGCTTATTTTATTTTTTATCTATGACTATCTGTACTCTGTCTCTTTAAATACTTTACCCCCTTTTTTTAAGCATTAACTTTGACTCTCTATACACTTTTTCTTTTATGTCCCAAGCCTATGTACCAACTCTGTGACCCATTTAGAGGTCTTTTATGTCTGAATCTCTCCTACTGTGAATCTGTAATTCTTTACTATCCAGGAGCACTTCTTAAAATGCTAAGCAGTTCTTAATAACTTAAGTTGCACTTTGTAGGGGTTATAAGGTACTGCCTGTTTCCTGCCCAGTGTAAACCTTAACTGCGCTTTTATTATGATAATTATGATCCTGCCTGAGATTAGCACAGTTCAGCATGGCGGAGCCAGAGCTCCTCCTGTCTCCAAGCCATTTGGTGCCCCTGAGCTGTACACAGTTCCAGGCACACAGTTCCATCAAGGAAGCCATAGCACTTTAGTCAGAAATCCCATCCAAATAATCCGTCTCCAGTGGGATCCAAAGATGGTGCTGGCAGCATAGCCCAGAAAGCCGGCATTTTAAAACCGCAGCTTTTTTATTGTCACGGCTGCTGGGGATGGAAATTTTCTCTGTGGCACCCTGCTAGCAAACAGCAAAAACTCTGTTAAACTCTATTCTTTTTGAAGCTCTCTCAGATTTTACATGGAGTCAGTCAACCACCCACGTTGGGCAGCCAAATTGTAGTAAGGAGGAGAGGGCTGCATTTTCTGCACCTGGTTAGCTTATACCTGAAATAATTACACAGAAACTGTATTGATTGAAATACTGCCTGACCCATTAACTCTAGCCTCTTATTGGCTAACTCTCACATATTCGTTTAACCCATTTCTAATAATCTGTGTGTCACCATGAGACATGGCTTACCAGGAAAGATTCAGTGTGTCTGACCTGGCAGCTTCATGGCTGGCGGCTCTCTCTAACTCTATCCCCTTCCCAGCATCCTGTTCTCTTTTCCCTGTCTATCTAAGTCCTGCCCTATCAAAAGGCCATGGCAGTTTCTTTATTAACCAATAAGAGCAACCCAAATGCAGAAGATTCTCCTACACCATTCCTGTAGAATGAAGGAAGTTCCACAGGCATTACAATCCCTGAATTCTAACTCTCCTATAGAGCTATAAAAATAAAGCTTGTCATTGGCATAAAAACAGATACGTGGAGCAATGGAATAGAATCAAAGTCACTGAGATTAATCCACAATCATAGGGACACTTGATTATTTGACAAAGAAGCCTAAATGGAACAATGGGAAAACAAAAGCATCTTTAACAAATGGTGCTAACATAACTGGATATTAACATGTAGACGTTTGTAAATAGATTCATGTCTATCACCATACACAAAACTCAGATACAAGTGGATCAAGGTCCTACACATGAATCCTGTTATTTTGAACCTGATAGAAGAGAAAGTGGTAAGTAGCCTTGAATGCATTGGGACAGGAGACCACTTCCTAATTATACAAAAAGTAACTCATACTCTGAGAGCAACAATCAATACATGGGACTTTCTGAAACTGAAAAGCTTCTGTAATGCAAAGAACATAGTAAATAAGACAAAACTACTGCCTACAGAATAGTAAAAGTTCTTCACCAACCACACATCTGATCTGATAGAGGACTGATCATATACATACATACATACATACATACATACATACATACATACATATATATATATATATATATATATATATAAATCAAAGCATAAAACAATCTAATTTAAAAGTAGGGTACAGAAGCTAAACAGAGAATTCTTAGAAGAGAAGCAGAGAAGCTAAACAGATGAATCTCAAATGGCCGAAAGACATTTAAGGAATTGCTCAACATCCTAAATCATCAGGGAAATACAAATCAAAAGGACCCTGAGATACCATCTTAGACCTGTCAGAAAAGCTAAGGTCAAATATACTCAGAACAGCTTATGTTGGAGACGATATGTAGTCAAGGGAACACTCCTCCACTCGTGGTAGAAGTGTAAATTTGTATAGCCACTTCAGAAATCAGTAGGGCTATTTCTCGGAAAATTGGTAATCAATCTATGTCAAGACCTAGCAATACCACTCCTCGTAATATACTTCAATGATACTTAATCATACCACACGGACACTTGCTAAACGATATTTAAAGCAGCATTATTTGTAATAGCCAGAAGCTGGAAACAACCTAGATATTCCACAGCTGAAGAATGGATGAAAAAAATGTGGTACATTTACACAATGGAGTGTTTCTCAGATGAAAACACAAAACAAAACAATGACATCATAAATTGTGCAGGCAAATAAATAAAAATACAAAGAATCATCCCGAGTGGGTATTCCAGGCTGAGAAATACAAACAGGGGTGGGGGGGTCGCAGTGTTTTACGCCTTTAATCCCAGCACTTGGGAGGCAGAGGCACTGGGCAGGCAGATCTCTGTCAGTTCTAGGCCAGCCTGTTTTCAAGAGCTAGTTCCAGGATAGGCTCCAAACATACAGATAAACCCTGTCTTGAAAAAAAAAGAAAACAAAAGAAAAAGAAATACAAACAGGGTATGTTTTCACTTATAAGTGTACATTAGATGTAAAGCAAATGATAACCAGACTATAATCCACAGCTCCAGGGAAACAAGGGAAACCCCCTAAGAGAGACGCAGGGATTGCCACAGATTTGGGAATTAGAACTCTCCTAGGTAAATACAGGTGAAGGGAGCATTGAAGGAGCAAATATGAGATGAGAACGAAGGAATGGAATGTTCCAGAGGGAAGAGGCACAGGGTAGGAGAGCCTGAAAGAGAGATCTTGAGAGAGTCACTATTCATTATGAGAGAAACTTGCTGTTATGAAATTTCCCAAAAGTCAACAAAGATGACCCCGGGTAAGACTCCTAGCATTAGTGGAGGGAGAGTCTGAGCGAGCTAACCTTTCCCTGTAATTAGGCTGTTGAATACCTTAATTATCATCATAAAGCCTTCATGCAGTAACTGATGAAACCAGATGTACAGAGATACACAGCCAAACATCAGGCCAAGCTCCTGGAATCCAATGGAAGAAAGGGAGGAAGAAGTATATAAGAAATCAAAGTCAAGATAATGATGGAAAAATCTACAGAGACAGCTGAACCAAATTCATGGAAACTCATGAATTCTAGACCAGCAGCTCTGGAGCCTTCATGGGACCAAACTAGATCCTCTATATGTAGGACACAGTGGAGAAGCTTAGACTATCTGAGTGACACCTGGCAATAGGACTAGGATCTATCCCTGGTGCATGAGCTAGATTATTGGAGTCCATTCCCTATGGTACAATGCCAAGTCCAGCCTTAATGCATGGGTGAGTGTATTGATACTGCCCCAAACTTAATGTGCCAGAGTTTATTATCTCCTCATGGGAGCCTTTACCAATGTGGGAGGAGTGGATGTGGGGTGGACTGTGGTGAGAGGCAAGGGTATTGAGAGGAAAATGGGAGGGAGAACTGTGGTTGGAATGTAAAATGAAGTTTTCAAAAATGAAGCACATGTGCTCACATGTGCACACATGTGCATACACATACACACAACAACACATACTAAAAATAAGAACAAAAATATTGGAAACCGTAATATACAAGCAAAACACCACTAAGATTTTTCAAACATGCCTAAACAAAATATCTTAAGCAAAAATTCTCCAAAAATTATTACTGAGTTAATTTCTATTGATCTTCTGTTCCTAGACATGGCTTATATACACAACAAACCTCTACTGAGAAAATTCATTTTCCCTCTGTAGTAAGTGGTAGCCTCTTGGTTAAGTATGGGAGCTCCTGGTTTTCTTCCCTTACACTGAAATATTGAACAATCAAGCTGAGGAGGAAAATTAGATGATGTCAGTATTTTTATTTATCGTGGTACATGTCCACATTTCTAATTTAGGAGCTAGTCATTTGACTTTAGTTTCTTTATTTGTGGGTAAACTTATCTTCAACAATATTTGATGCCTCCTCATGATGTTTCAGTCTTGCTTTGATCCAGTATATTCTCACTATTCTGCTTTTCATCCTTCTTGGTATAGCAATGTATATTTTATGCCATTATGTTTTTTTTTTGATTTTTACAACTGAGAGTATGTCTTTAGACTTTAAACACTTAGACAGTGTTGTCATGGTGAAAGACATGAGAACTTTTGAAATTGGACTAAGCATAATTTTCATTGTTATATGACAATGACCCTACAGAAGACAGGCATATTTTTTTCTATGTTTTTATTCTTCAACATTAGGCAATTAATGAGCATAAAGAAGCTAATTTGTAAATGAATACTTGTAATTGAATAAGTAAGTTGGCATATTGTCCTACAGTTGTGATTGAAGCTGGCGCTTTAGACACTTAAATGTTTCATTATAAGGACTTAGGAGACATCGGAAGAAATACCTGATTTTAGCTCAAGCATATATTTTTGCAGAAAAAGTTTTCATGGTGATTACAAACAACATTTTGTCTTTACTTTGGTATCATAAAAGATTCAGTGTCAGATAACAACTATGTAAAACTATCAAAAAATACAAACTCCAAGAATGAATCTATATCTCTGAGTCTTAGGTAAAATTTAATTTCACCTTTTAATCATTTGTTTCTTATAAAAATTCTTATTAAAGATCATTCTATAGCTCAAAATTGGAGGATTATGACAGTAGAACCAGAGATACCACACACTAACAGGATTTACTGTACCCATGGATGCTTTTCTAGCTTGCTGTGTGCAGGTTCATTTTTATCAGGTAATTATGTTAAGTTTTCTCTTAACCCTTTTGTTTCCTAGGCAGCACCATCTTTTGCATAAACTATCATCAATACACCTTCCTCATACATCATGCCTCTTACAGCTTCAACGATGTACTGAAGCATCAGCTCTTCGGAGGAGCAATGTGTGGTAATGATTTGTCACAGTAATGTATCATCAAAGGGAGGTAGCCGAATAATATATAGCTAGAAGCATTTGGAGTTTTATGCAGGACATACTTAGATGTACAAGGAACACAGGGAACTGGCAGACTTCCTTTTATTAAGTCTGTGTCCTTATCTATATATAGCACTCTCTGTGAGTGAAGGTTCTTCATTCACCTGAATGCAGTTTGTCCATTGATTTATTTTCCATAGAATCCTTGCAATTATAATTCAAATATTTCTCTTGATTAGAAAATTTGTGATTATTAAGAGTTGCATAACTTGGCAGATACTTCCCTTTAATAGGGACAATCTTGAGATTATCTTTATCTCATTTTTTTCTATCAGGATGCACAGTTTTCAAAATACATTATTAACTCTGGAAATTGATGACTTTTTTATGTGAAATAGATTCCCTTGAATGGCTATTTAATGACTAGTTAATAATTCACCTTGTAAATTAATGGAAAGCAAAAGAACCAGTAATTTTAAAATAAAACATAATATTGATAAATTTCAAATGTTAAGAAAAAACTTGACTGCCTTAATTTGGGTGACAGTAAGAGAAATAGCAATGAATAATTTGTAAAAAAAAAAAAAGAGTTTGAAGAAGTTCTTATTTCCTTAGGGAATTCAGATAAACATGAACTAAATTTTTGAGCAAATTTTCAAGCTATCAGCAAACTAAATCATTTATTTTCATGGAATAATTGATCAATGAAATTACAATAATGCTTAAAATCCTTATTAGATGTGTTCATCTTACTCATTTTTTAGATAATGCAATTTGCTTCAAGTTCCCAGTCATCCTTTCATATCCTGATTGTCAGGCTTGGTCACATTAGGTACAATTAGAGGGACTTTTATAAAGGATCCACTTCAAGAAGAACAGCACCATCTTGTCTAAGGGGTGTTAATTTTGGAAGAAGAGAGTGTGCTCTTGCCCGGAATTTGATGCATACATATGTCCTACTTCTTGAAGTGCTGCTCATTTAGAAATACCTCTTGACAAACCTCCCAACACAGCATTTGCAAGACTTTACTAATCATCAGTCCCACTTGGATGAGAAATAATTCCTGAGTGTGTTATTTCTTTTTCATTAAACAGAAAGCTGTTGTCACTAACTTTATTGAACAATAAAAAAAGAGACTTTAAAGAGACTAAATCATACATTTTGCTGCCAGCTAGTATTTTTGATATCTTCAATATGCACCACCTCTTTTTATGAGTTTGGATAACATATTCTCCCAATTTCTACTTGCCCAGACTGTGCTCCTATCAAAAATTTGTGTGCAACTTTTATTGTACTTATCTGCTTGCAATACATCATTACAGGTTGTTATATTTACTGATATGTCTTTCACCACTAGGTTTTCAGCCTCTGGAGGACAAGAATTATGTTTTATCCATCCGTGAATTCTCAAGGGTTGAGTATGACACAGGCAAATTCCACTTGATATAGAATAGTTCTATTTTCACTTATGATGTCTTTAACATTTAAATTACTGTTTGTCTGAAAGAATTCCTACTTGTACAGATTTATTTCTGCTTATTTCTTTCAGAACACATTTCTTCTATTTGGCTGAGAATATATAAACTGGAATTAGTTTGCATTGATTGAAAACCCACTCTTTGTCAAGGCTGTTGGTATCATTCAGACCAGTAAAGTACATAATAGCATATATTCATGACATATATTTGCTTGCCAGAATAACACATCTATTAGTAGTGATTAGCTATGCTAACAATTATTTTAAATATTAATTAGTCACATAATAACTAGTTAATATTTACTAAGAAGAAAAGAGAAAACATGCACAATGAAAATTATTTTTTAATTAAATCCTTCTGTTCAGGAGCAAGTCCTATAACACAGTGATTTTTATAGGGGATCAGGATATTTCACAAGGAATTTGTCATCTCATCAAGTATGCACAATTAATATTTAGTGCAACAAAGTTAGAATCCAAGGTATGTGCAATTTTTGGCTTATTCTCTTGAATCTATATATAAAGAGAAGCTTTTAAGAGTAGGTGGTGATATCATGCCCCTTTAATGCAGCACTTGGGAGGCAGAGACAAGTGGACCTCCGTGAGTTTGAGGCCACCCTGGTCTACAAAGAGAGTTCCAGGGTAGATTCCAAAGCTACAAAGAAACTTTCTGTCTTGACAAACAAAAGTACAAAACACAAACAAATAAATAAAAAGAAGCTTTTAAAAACTCATTCTTTGTTGGATGAAATGTCTTAAGTTTCTTTTAAATACTGGGAACCTGTGTTCATGACCCTGAACTCACATGGCAGAAGGCAATAGTTAATATTAGTAAGTTATTATTAGACACTCTGGAATAAACAGACGTACACTGACATACAATATACACAGACACACACTTAAACACATACACACACAAACTTAGACATACACATGCACACAAAGAACACAGTATAGTTAATATGCATAAATTAAAAACATAATCAGATTCTGTGAAGGATTTTCAAAAATAGTGACAGAAGATTCCCTGGAGAAGCATAACTAAACTGAGTCTTAAACGTTCTCTAATATATATATATATATATATATATATATATATATATATATATATATATATATATATATATAAAGTTTTAACAAAAAGGAATAATGTTTAGTCCAAAATACTGGTGGAGATATCAGGGAGTAGAGAGGAGAAACTACTCTCCATTCTCATAGTAAAAAATAGTAATGATATATCAGAAGATTGGTTCTGGTTTGATCATATGGCGGCGAAAGTTGGAAGATGGAGAACCCATCAACAATGACACCAGGACCTATCTCTTCTGCATATATTAACTTTTTGAGAACCGAGTCTTTTTGAATGCACTCCTTCCTAGGCCAGGAGGGATGGGGGTGGGCCTTGGACTTCCAACAGGGCAGGGCACCATGCCCTCTTTCAAGGAAGAAGGGGGAGGGAGGAGGGGTGGGTGTGTAGTGGGAGGGGACCGGGAGAAGGGGAAGAAAGGAAAAAAAATTTATTTCTTTAATTATGTTCTTGAATGGAAAAATAAAACAAAACAATGTATGGGGGAAAAAAAGAAAACTTAAAGACATCATACTAAATATTTCATATGCTTTCTTTGATAATTTCATGTTCAAATTATGATTACCAATTGCTTTTTGGAAGCAGCTAGGGCACAATGGAAAAATACTAACAAATTTGTCATTTAGTGTCTTATCCTTGGCAAGTTGTGTCTGTGCTTCATTATCTGAAAATTAAATAAAAGTAAATGTAACTATGTATTCAACAAAAAAAAAAAGAAGATTGGTTCTCAGACTGACTTGCATCAGAATACCTAGAAGAATGAAATAATAGATGGTACGTTCAACCGCTGAGATTCTTCATGAAGGAAGTAGAGTTCACAGCTCTTATTAATAACATATTGGTTGATGATATTGTTTTTGATCCTTAAAACTTTTATGTATGTGTACTATATTTATAGTATCTTCTCATCTGTTACCTTCCTCCAACTCCTATGCACCTCTACTATTTCTCAAGCTCATGACCTCTAATCCTTTTATTATCATTCCTATATTTATAAGTTTATAAATAGAACTTTCTCATCTAACTTAATTTTGTTCGTGTGTGCTTATGTGAGTGTGTGTGTGTATGAATGGTCCAGATTACATCAGATATCAGGGTGCTTATCTCTGGAGAACAATCAGTCTCAATTTCTCAGAAGTCATTAATTGTCTATACCTCTTTAATGAGGAACAAAGTTGTATGAGGTCACCCCCATTCTAGCTGTTATATTAACTGGTGTTCTCATTGTACAAGTCATGTTTAGGAGAACATATCTTTGAGATTTCATGATTATGGTTTTCCTGTCATGTATATAAGACACAATTCATCAGCAGACATTCTAGTCCTCTGGCTCTTATAATCTTTCTATACTTCCTTTTGCAGTGTTTCCTTAGTCTTAACTTTAGGATTCTGTTGTGAAGATGACAGTACAGACTCATTCACATGATGGTCAGTTACTATCTACAATTGGAGCAGTCATGTCTGTAGTTGTCTCCATCTGCTAATAGATATGATTTTTTTTAGATTCGGTATTAGAAATTATTACTCAAGAAATATATTTTGATCAATCAAAGTTCACAAATAAAAATTTATTTTTATTTTTTAACCACCTTAATGTATTTACAGTAGGCTATAACTACAGTGCTAAATAAAAAGAACAGCTACGTATGTGTAATGAAGGTCTAGGAACTATTAGTCAGAAAACATTCCTTATGAGTTAAACCCAAAGCAATTGAATTTAAATTGCTTACACAATTTATTTCAAAACACGTTTTTTATAAAAGTCATTTAAATTATGAGAAGTCAAAGCACAATCGAAAATTAAAACTATCCAACTCTCTCTTCCTGTGCTGACATTGGAGGCGGCTCACACTGTGCCCACCTGGTGGTAAGGTCCCGGAGGGCCTCTTTGTTCCACAGGACCCTGAACCCCCCCCCCCAGCAAGATTGCCCTTTCCTCGGTGGGGCTTCTGTAACCCAGCACTCTCTCTTCCTGTGCTAAGATCGGAGGCGCACACTGGTAAGGCTGTGCCGGCCTGGCGGTTAGGTCCCCAAGGGCCTCTTTTTTCCACAGGACCCTGCATTCCCCCCTGAAAAATCGCCCTTTCCTCTGTGGGGCTTTGAAACCCCAGCACTCTCTCTTCCTATGCTGATATCGGAAGTGGCTCACACTGGTAAGGCTGTGCAAGCCTGGTGGTAAGGTCCCTGCAGGCCTCTTTGATCAACACGACCCTGCACCCCTCCCCCGCAAGATTGCCCTTTCTCTGTGGGGCCTGGGAACCCCAGGAATCTCTCTTCCTGTGCCGAGATTGGAGGTCCAGAAGGATCAGAAGGCCAGATGGGACTTCCTCTTCCTGCACTCAGATCAGCTATCCAGAGGAGTGAGTGTGTACAAGCCATCCTGGGAGGTTCCAACCCATCGAGACTCCCATGACTGAAATCAGAAGAAGAGATGGGTAGCCGTCAATCCAAGAATTCCTCCAACAACCTGAAAAGCAACATGATAACACCAGAAACCAACGAATACTCAACAGGAAAACCTGAGCAACCTAACCCAGAAGAAGTAGAAGAAATCGACTTTAAACGTAACTTTATGAAAGTGATAGAGACCTTTAAAGAAGAGGTGAAAAACTCCTTTGAAGAAAGGGATGAGAAAACTAATAAAAAGTTAGAAGAAATGAATAAATTCCCCAAAGATACCCTAGAAAACCAAGAAAAAGCAATCAAACAGGTAATGGAAACAGTTCAAGACATAAAAACTGAAATGGAGGCAATGAAGAAAACACAAACTGAGGGAAGGCTTGAGATGGAAAACCTTGGTAAAAGATCAGGAACGACAGAGACAAGTATAACCAACAGAATACAAGAGATAGAAGAAAGAATCTCAGACGCTGAAGATACGATAGAGAAAATAAACTCATTGATCAAACAAAACAACAAATCCAACAAATTCTTAACACAAACCACCCAGGAAATCTGGGACACCATAAAAAGACCAAACCTAAGAATAATAGGGGTAGAAGAAGGAGAAGAAGCACAGCTCAAAGGCCCAGAAAATATATTCAACAAAATTATAGAAGAAAACTTTCCCAACCTAAAGATGGATATGCCTATGAAGGTACAAGAAGCATACAGAACACCAAATAGATTGGATCTAAAAAGGACATCCCCTCGCCATATAATAATCAAAACACAAAACATACAGAATAAAGAAAGAATATTAAGAGCTGCAAAGGAAAAAGGTCAAGTAACGTATAAAGGTAAACCTATCAGAATTACACCTGACTTCTCTATGGAAACCATGAAAGCCAGAAGGTCTTGGATAGATGTGCTGCAGACACTAAGAGACCATGGATGCAAGCCCAAACTACTATACCCAGCAAAGCTTTCATTCACCATCGATGGAGAAAACAAGGTATTTCAGGATAAAACAAAATTTAAGCAATACATAGCCACAAACCCAGCCTTACAGAAAGTACTAGAGGGAAAACCACATCTAAAGGAAGCAAGAAACACCCATAGTAACACAGACATCTAACAGCCTTCCACTAGCACAACTCAAAGAAGGGAAACACACAGACTCTACAACCCTAAAAATAATAACCGCAGTTAACCTCTGGTCATAAATATCACTTAATATCATGGACTCAATTCACCTCTAAAAAAGCACTGGTAAAGAGAATGGATACGAAAACAGGATCCAACATTCTGTTGTTTACAAGAAACACACTTCAACCACAAAGACAGACATTATCTCAGAGTAAAGGGTTGGGAAAAGGTTTTTCAATCAAATGGCCCTAAGAAACAAGTGGGTGTGGCTATACTAATATCGAACCAAATCGACTTCAAACTAAAATCAATCAGAAGAGATGGACATGGACATTTTATACTCTTAAATGGAATAATCCATCAGGATGAAGTCTCTATCCTGAATATATATGCCCCTAATATGAAAGCACCCACTTATGTAAAGGAAACATTACTAGAACTCAAAGCACACATCAAACCCACACTCTAATAGTAGGAGATTTCAATACTCCTCTCTCACCAATGGAGAGGTCAACCAGACAGAAACTTAACAGAGAAATAAGAGAACTAACAGATTTAATAAATCAAATGGACTTAATAGACATCTATAGAACATTCCACCCAAACAGGAAAGAATATATCTTCTTCTCAGCATCTCATGGCACTTCTCAAAAATTGATCACATACTCAGTAACAAAGCAAACATCCAGAGATACAAACAAATTGGTGTAACCACCTGTGTCTTATTGGATCATCATGGAGTAAAGTTAGAATTTAAAAACGACTCCACCCCCAGAAAGCCTACAAACTCATGGAAACTGAACAGTCAACTACTGAACCACTCCTGGGCCAAGGAAGAAATAAATAAAGAAATAAAAGTCTTCCTTGAATTCAACGAAAATAAAGACACAACATACCCCAACCTATGGGACACTATGAAAGCCGTGCTAAGAGGAAAGTTCATAGCACTTAGTGCCCACATAAAGAAAATGGAGAAAGCACACATTAGTTACTTAACAGCACATCTAAAAGCTCTGGAAAAAAAAGAAGCAGACTTACCCAGGAGAAGTAGAAGACTGGAAATAATCAAACTGAGGGCTGAAATCAACAAAATAGAGACATAGAAAACAATCCAAAAAATCAATGAAACAAAGAGCTGGTTCCTTGAGAAAATCAACAAGATCGACAAACCCCTATCCAAACTAATCAAAAGGCAGAGAGAGAATACTCATATTAACAAGATCAGGAATGAAAACGGGGACATAACAACAGACACTGAGGAAATTCAGAGAATCATTAGGTCTTACTACAAAAGCCTGTATGCCACAAAAATGGAAAATGTGAAAGAAATGGACAGTTTTTAAGATAAATACCATATATCAAAATTAAATCAAGACCAGGTGAACAATTTAAATAGACCTATATGTCGCAAGGAAATAGAAGCTGTCATCAAAAACCTCCCAACCAAAAAAAGCCCAGGACCAGATGGTTTTAATGCAGAATTCTACCAAAACTTCCAAGACGAGCTAATACCTATACTCCTTAAGGTGTTTCACATAATAGAAACAGAAGGATCATTGCCAAACTCTTTTTATGAAGCTATAATTACCCTGATACCAAAACCGCACAAAGACGCAACCATGAAAGAGAACTACTGACCAATCTCACTCATAAACATCGATGCAAAAATTCTCAATAAAATCCTGCAAACAGAATCCAAGAACACATTAAAAAGATCATCCATTATGATCAGTAGGCTTCATCCTAGAGATGCAGGGCTGGTTCAACATATGGAAATCTATCAATGTAATCCATCATATAAATAAACTGAAAGAAAAAAAAACCATATGATCATTTCATTGGATTCTGAAAAAGCATTTGACAAAATTCAACACCCCTTTATGATAAAGGTCTTGCAGAGATTAGGGATACAAGGTTCATATTTAAATATAATAAAAGCAATATACAGCAAGCCATCAGCTACCATCAAATTAAATGGAGAGAAACTCAAAGCAATTCCACTAAAATCAAGAACAAACAGGGCTATTGACTCTCCCCATATCTCTTTAATATAGTGCTTGACGTTCTAGCAATAAGTATAAGACAGAATAAGGAGATCTTGGGGATTCAAATTGGAAAGGAAGAAGTCAAACTTTCGTTATTTGCAGATGATTGATAGTGTACATAAATGACCCAAAAAACTCTGCCAAAGAACTTCTACAGCTGATAAATACCTTCAGTGATGTGTCAAGATACAAGATCAACTCAAAAAAGTCAGTAGCCCTCCTATACACAAAGGATAAAGAAACAGAGAGGGAAATCAGAGAAACATCACCTTTCATGATAGCCACAAATAGCATAAAGTATCTTGGGATAACACTAACCAAGGAAGTGAAAGATCTATTTGACAAGAACTTTAAGACCTTAAAGAAAGAATTTGAAGAGGATACCAGAAAATGGAAGGATCTCCCATGCTCCTGGATTGGTAGGATCAATATAGCAAACATGGCAATTCTAACAAAGACAATCTATAGATTCAATGCAATCCCCATCAAAATCCCAACAAAATTCCTCACAGACCTTGAGAGAACAATAACTAAGTTTATATGGAAAAACAAAAGAAGCCCAGGATAGCGAAAACAATCCTATACAATAAAGGAACTTCAGGAGGCATTACCATCTCTGACTTCAAACTCTATTACAGAGCTACAGTAATGAAAACAGCTTGGTATTGGCATAAAAACAGAGACGTTGACAAAGGGAATCGAATCAAAGACCTGGATATTAATCCACAAACCTATGAACACCTCATATTTGACAAGGAAGCTAAAAGTATACAATGGAAGAATGAAAGCATCTTTAACAAATGGTGCTGGCATAACTGGATGTCAACCTGTGGGAGAATGAAAATAGACCCTTATCTATCACCATGCACAAAACTCAAGTTCAAATGGATTAAAGACCTAAATATAAATCCGACTACACTGAACCTGATAGAAGAGAAAGTGGGAAGTAGCTTGCAATACATGGGCACTGGAGACCACTTCTTGTTCCAAACCCCAATGTCACTGACAATAAGAGCAACAACAAACAAATGGGACCTCCTGAAACTGAGAACTTCTGTAAAGCAAAAGACACAGTCATTAAGACAAAAAGGCATCCTACTGATGCCCAATCATACTACAAAAGCGTTTGTGCAACTATATTCATACCAGCATTATTTGTAATAGCCAGAACCTGGAAACAGCCGAGGTGCTCCTCAATGGAAGAATGGATCAAGAAAGTGTGGCGAATATACACATTAGAATACTATGCAGCAGTAAAAAATAATGACATCTTGAATTTTGCATGCAAATGGACGGAAATAGAAAACGCTATCCTTAGTGAGGTAACCCAAACCCAAAAAGATGATTATGGTATGTATTTACTCATTAGTGGACCCTAGCCATAAAACAAAGGACACTAAGCTTATAGCTCACAAGCCCAGAGAAGCCAAATAGCTAAGTGAACCCAAAGAAAATCATATATAGATCCTCTTGGAAATTGGAAGCAAACAAGACTGCCAGGCAAAAGGTGGGAATACAGGGGTGGGGATAGAACTGGGGGGAGGTGGTGGGGGGAGGGCAGAGGGGGAAGGAGAAGGGATTAGGGAAGGACTGGGGAGAGCTAGGGGGAGTGGGAGGGTGG
>PVIU01020548.1:0-10610 GCA_004026605.1 Ondatra zibethicus
GTAGGGTAGGGGGCAGGGGAGGGGAGAGGGGGAAGGAGAAGGGAGAAGGGAAGGACTGAGGAGAGCTTGGGGGAGTGGGAGGGTGGAGATGGAGGAAAGGTGGATATTGGAGAAGGGAATAAGATATCTACAATATTGGAGTCTTAGGACTGGCAAGATACTTGGCTCTAGAGGAGATCCCAGGTGTCCACAGGGATGCCCCCAGCTAGGTCCTTGGGCAGCAGAGGAGAGGGTCCCAGAACTAACATTGTCCCATGGTTGTCATCATTTCTTTTGTCTGCTTTTAGTGTCCTCTCTGGGATGAGTAAACACTCATTCATGTCTCCATAGTAACAGTTGAGTAACACTAGCCAGCAAAGCCTTTCCTTCACTGCATTACAGCCATTGCTACCTTTTGGCTTCCATCATTTTCTTGAATAGCCTGCCAGCACTGTCAGACACCTTTTTGAAATTAATTGATCTTATGTCCACAACTGTATTTTTATAGGTTGCATTTATCCTCTTCTCCATGTTCTTTGCATATTCATTCGTAGGAGTAATAAAATGATATTTTATGCTGATTTTAAAATATGAAGTGTGCTGCAAGTGGTTCTATTGGCTGCAGCTCTAGGGTTATACTTTTTATTTTTGCTCTGACACACAGTTTTTGCTTTTTTAAATTCCATGTTTTTTCATTGCCAAGAAATCCTTTCTAAAATAACTCATAGCTGAGTTTAATTTGTATTCCCTTGTTAAAGACAATATAAACATTTATTTACAGCTACCTAAAATAAAGGGCCATTCACTTTAATCCCATTAGAAAGTAAGCATGGTCAAGGCTGGATGGACAATTGTATTCATCTCATTTCTGCTCTGATTTCAATATATTAACAAAGAAACCCATAAGTGCTTTGAATGCCTTCTCTCTTCCAAGACTTGCACTTCTAAATACTGTTCAGAGGTACACAGTGTAACTTTTGGTGCCTATGCTAATGCCTAGCTACCTCAGCCCTCAGCTCAAGTTCAGGGGAGAGAGGTGGAAGCCTTGCATTCAGTCCTATCCCAGTTCCAAACTGCTACAGCAGCCGGTACAGCTATCAGAAGCTTCACCAGCTTATCTGGCCCAGAGCAGAGCCCTTCTGCTAGATGGCCCTGAGCCTCAGCCAATGCCTGGTTCTGCAAATGTTCCCCAAGGAGACCAGTTAAGCGAGAAGCCATGCACAGAAACCATGCTATGTCCAACTGAAAAGGAATGTTTTTGTCTACTGTGTTCTAAAATGATTTATTTTGCAATAATTATTTACTCCTAGTTTAAACAGTAAAAATGGAGTCACATCCTTGTTCTATAGGTCAGAAACTATAGGTCAACCAGGCATTTGCTAAAGAGTGTTAACATTTGTAAACAGGAATCTTGTGCAGCTTTCAGAGAACTGATGATCATTACCATGGGATGGAATCATGAAATGAGTAATATTTTAGTACCTTAGACATGGGAAGACAAAGTCCTCGCTTTGAGAATTTAGACTAACAGGCATTTGATGCAACCTCATTTATATTAACGAGTCCCTTTTCACTTTGCACTCCTGACACTACTGAATCCTGTATTGCCACCCCACCCTGCCTCACCACACCACTACTGTACACATTGGAACACTTGAGTCAGAATGACCTTCCCTTATTTCTAGAACTTATAATAAAGCTAAAGTTTGTGCACAAGTATTTGGAAATGATCTTATGCAGTGAAATGCCTAGTATTCATCATTAGCATCTCAGATCAACAAACTAAACTTCATATTTAAGACTCAAAATTACACAGGAGTTCTGAGCTTGGAATTACAACAGAGGCAAAGACAGTAAGAGAATGAAAGGTACAAGGGCATCCAATCAGGAACAATGTATATTATACACATTAACTCCCTGAACTCCTTATGTTCTCACTCAATGACTAACTGGGGATAAATATCAGTGTGGCCTCTGTCTGTTTTCTGGTTAATCTTCAAAAGCACCACTACAAAGCCCAGGGCCACAGTGTTCAAGTTTCTCTGTGTTTTTCAACTTGCTCAGTACCAATAGGATCAATTATCTCTTAGCAGCATCTCCATAGTAATTTAAGGCTGAATGTGCAATAGATGTTTAAGTGTGTTTCCCATAAATATTTTAAAGACATAACTACATAACTAATGATGATATATCACAGAACCTCTCTCTTAAATGAAACTTATTAACAGACTAAAATGGATATCACTCAGAAAGATACAGAAGTTTCTAGATGCAATAATGTATTCTTTTAAAGTAATAAAAATAACCCTTCAGAAGTAAATTAATCAACTTATTTTGGAATAAATTTTAATAAACTATGGGAGTGCTGGAAAGCCATGTGGCAGTTATAAAAACAAGAAGCATGCAATTTCTTATGTTCCTTTTGTCCCCAAATCACTTCCATTTTTACAACCCTTTAATTTCTTGGCCTCCCCAAATGTTTACTAAGTGCCTACTATTAACATAAAAAGAATATAACATTGAGATTGAGTAGGGCCAGTGAGTTCTTCAAATGAAAAATGCTTCCTTTGTGTGGATTTATAATAATAATGACAATAATAATCACAATGAGCCACTGTTTAGCTTGGATTATCCAGCTAATACATTAATGGAAAAAGGGGAGGCATAAATATGAAAGAAAATAAGAAGGGATGTGTGGGAGGGTTTAAAGAGAGGGACGGGAAGGGGAAAATGTTATTCTATTAAAATTTTAAAAAATAAAATAGTTTTTCAAAAGCTATAGTTCTTTCAGAAAATTGAGAGTTTCTATAATAAACCAAAAATAGTCTATCATGCATTCTTAATACCCCATTTTTCTTTCTCTTCTCTCTGTTTTTCCATTTAGCATAACTCTTCAATCTGCATGGTTTCAAGTATAAAAAGGAATAAAGAATATTAGATGAATATTATTCTTCCTCCAAAACAAACCATATTCACAAAAGTTAGAAAAAATAACTCTTGAATGAATTAATTATTGTATTCATGGAATATGAGAGCAAGGAATTTCTATTGAGTTTCAAAATATCATTTTAATGTTAGAAAACTGATAAAGTAAATCTAAAAACTAAAAACAGTGATAAAATATTTTTCAATGTGGATCCCATAAATATTTTATGTTATATTTTCCCCTTTTTACATTATCATCATCATTATAATTAAGTCCTATTTTATTTCAACACAATGAAATAATGGGAGCAAAATGAGCCAGCTGTATTCTATGATTAGTAGCATTACTATAACTAGTAAGCATGATTCTCAAAATTATTATGCCATGTAAAGACACAGGCAAAAGAGTGTAGAATGTATGGTTACACCTGTATAGCATCCCAGACAAATGAAAAGAGGAGTGTGGTGATGGAGACTCAAACAAGAATCCAAACAATAATCTTCCAACAAGAACAGCCTACACAAAACAGACATAGTAGTGGGCTTGGAGGAGTAACATGGGAGAGAATGGAGATGATCAATACTATGATAATGCTACTGTGTGTTACATAGGTGGAAGAATTTGTGAAAGTTCATCAAACCATGAACATAAGATACATGTATCTCATGGAAGAATTTTGCTGCCAGGTTATATATTTATATATCAATTTACAATATACATAAGCACAGTAAGACAGAGAAAAAGAGTAAACTAAAGTTTAACTGTAGAACTTCCAGATATTTTGAGCATAATCTTGTTCAGTTTCATTACTGTGAAGTGTTCTGATGCAAAATGACGAATTGCCCCAGCATCACCTCTCTCCATCCTGAGAATAGAATTAAAGATTGTCAGAGAGGTGTATCCTCCTCATAGCCACACAAATCTTAGGGTAACAGAAGTCTTAGGGAATGAAGGTCACATCATTATCACATTATCACATTAACCCCCTGCTCTGGGTTGATTTTACAAATCAGAATTTAAAACATTGATTATACCTACATGAAAAATTAATTTTAGTAAAAACAAAATTTGATAGCATGACCTTAGGTAAGCAAAAAGATCAATCTAAATTGTTCAAATCATATAGTGTTACATGATTGTTAATTGATTCAAAAGCATACAGTTTGATTGACCACAGAACTTCATATTAATTGAGAAAGAGACAGACTAATCAATAAATGCCTACTTTTTACCTTCAAGATTTTTCAAAGTATCTCTCAGAGTTACACAGGTATGGTTTAATGTAAATAATCTAATACCAGTCTTTTGGATTTAGTAAAAACCCGTAATTATATAACCACTTCTACAGTCAGGTGCAGATTCTCATGTAATACCAGTTTAGACACCCCCTCCTCTATTGCTTACGGTCTTAGCTAGGGTCATCCTTGTGGATACCTGGGAATTTTTCTAGAGCCAGGTTTTTTGCTCACACCATAATGGCTCCCTCAATCAAAATATCTCTTTCCTTGCTCTCATATCTGTCCTTCCTCCATCTCGACTATCCCATTCCCTCAAGTTCTCCTCAACCCTCCCCTTCTCCTCTTCTCTTCTCCTTCTCCCCTTCCTTCTGCCCTCCACCCCCAAGATTGTCAGGCAATCTTATCTGTTTCCAATTTCTAGGTGGATCTATATAAGTTTTTCTTTGGGTTCATCTTATTACTTAGCTTCTCTAGGATTATGAACTATAGGCTCAATGTCCTTTGTTTATAACTAGTATCCACTTATGAGTGAGTACATATGAAATTCATTTTTTTTTTTTTAGATCTGGGTTACCTCACTCAAGATAGTGTTTTCTAATTCCATTCATTTGCATGCAAAATTCAAGATGTCATTGTTTTTTCACTGCTAAGTAGGACTCTAATGTGTAAATGTGCCACACTTTCTTTATCCATTCTTCAGTTGAGGGGCATCTGGGTTGTTTCCAGGTTCTAGCTATTACGAATAATGCTGCTATGAACATAGTTGAACAAATGCTTTTGTAGTATGATTGAGTATCTTTTGGATATATTCCCAAGAGTGGTATTGCTGGATCCTGAGGTAGGTTGATTCCCAATTTCCTGAGAAACCGCCACACTGATTTCCAAAGTTGTTGTACAGGAAGCCTTTTCTTAAAGGAGCAGCACCTCTGCTTGTGGCCTGCAAGCAGAGCCTATCTGAAAAAATGATGTAGTTACCAAGAAGCTGCACTTGGCTCCCATTTTTGTGGGTCTAGAAGCCATCTGTTTTTCCTTAAGCTTTTTTTTTAAGTCTTATGTGAATCTATACCCCAGATGGTGGGTGTCATTTGTAGACTGAGACTGCACTATTATTTTCTGGCTGTCCAGGCCTGAATAATCACACAGAAACTATATTAATTACAAGAATCTTTGGCCAACAGTTAAGGTCGATTTCTATCTAGCTCTTCTATCTTAAATTAACCCAATTCTATTAATCCGTGTATCACCGTGAGGCTGTGACTTACAGGTAAGGTTCTACCATCTTTCTCTTTTGGTAACCACATGGCATCTGCCTGACACCAACTTCTTTCTCCCTGCATTCAGCCTAGTTTTCCTTCCTACATATATCTGACATGCTATAGGCAAAAGCAGCTTCTTTATTTACCAATGGTAATAAAACATATTCATAGCATATGAAGGGAAATCCCACATCACCTGTTCTGTATTTAGACTAAAATTTGAAATACTATCATTTATTAACTATTTTATTTTGGAATTTGTACTTTGCATTGCTCTAATCCAAAACATCACCAGAATTGTCATATCCACCCCATTATCAATTAAGCCTTTGTTTGCCTCTGATTTGACAACATATCAATAAATGAATTAGCTTACTACTAAGAATTAAGTCGCATACCATATCTTGACTATTTTTAAAGTTTATGAAAACTGAACACTAAATACAGTAGAACCAATAATTTAGTCTTGTATATGTCTATCCAAGCATCTTTTATCCATATGTGGAAATGGGTAAATGGTAGTAACTGTAACCTAATCAAGAAGCAGAAATAAAATGAAATTAAATAATTCAAAACCCTACTTACTCATATAAGGATTATCATTACATCAAATTCAATCTCTATGCAGTTGCTCACAAGTAATTAGCAACCAGAATGTCAGCCAATATTTCCATGCTGTGGCCATATTTTCTGTTTCTATTCTGACTCTTCATTTATACCAAGCTGTTTTTCCCTCAAAACCAACTGTTGAGAATTTATCATTGCTTTTAATGTATATTTAATCTAACTTATAAATTCCAATATAGTTTTATGATGAAAGAAAAGGTCAATTTCATGACTATCAAGAGTAAAACATGTCATATATGTTGACATCCCAACATTTCTTATATAATACTTTTTAATTCATGTGATTTAAAAATTAAGAATTCTGATAGTACAATAGAACTCATAGAGGAAAATAGAAGAACCAAGGGATTGGAGAAAGTGTCTATCTATGAAGTTACATACACACTTACATAGTACTTTTATTCTGCTTACAAAATATTTAGTGTTATTAAACATATTTTCTTTTCTCATGCAGAAATGCTCTTTTGAATATGGGTGATATTATCAGCTCAAAAAGAAACAACTTGAACATTATGAAATTATAAATAGTTGTAGGTATGGGATGTCATGGAATACAGGATAGCTCACATATTTCAGGATGAAATTCAAACTATTCTTGGTTATTTTAGTCCATTTCTGTATATGTCACAGATAACTCATTAACTTTATAGAATAAAATTCCAGTGAAAATGTCTACTCTAATGATTTGTTTCAAAATATACTATTTTATGAAATTCCATATATAGATGACATTGAAAATGCTGTCTGACAGTTCAGTCTTTCACAGCTTTATTGGCTGACCCAGTCAGACCTGACTTGTAATACCAAAAGAAAGGGCATATGGATCTGGTAGGTCCACACAAAATGAGCAGTATAACTTCTGCTGAGAGCACTGACACCCTCAATGGACCAATTATATTAATAAAATAAAATCTATTCATATGCTGGTGATTTTTGAAATGTGCTAGTTGTCTTGTATGCATAATTAGGACACAAAATAATCTCATCACTTTGAAAAGTTTCACCACACCTTTCTGTATTCCCTTGAGACACTTGGACTTTCTGTTACTATTTCTACATCAACACTGTCATATAATGTTAAAAAGAGAGATCAAAAATAGATAATAAAGAAATAAAATTTTATTAACTGCATTAAATAAAAGGATAAATTAGGGTTTCAATTTGTTGTAAATATAAGATTAAAGAATTCAATGTAATTGAATCCAGAGCATGCTTGTTTTCAGTTCCATGTGCTATTGTTAATTGAATATCTAATAGCATGAAAAAGGCAACCATATAATCCCAGCACTCAGGAACCAGAGGTAGGAGGACCTCTGTGTGTTCAAGTTCAACCTGATCTACACACTGAGTTCCAGGCCATCCAGGGCTACAAATACTCTGCCTCAAAACCAGCAAACAAACAAAAAGTCAAGCATAGAATAGCAAGGTATTAAAGGCTATGGGAATGTATTACTTAAAGAAATCCTTCATTCCTTTTGTTTTAAAAGGTGTGTCAAATGACTCTTAAAATTGATAAGGGATGTATTTCAAAGGTAGAATTTCTTAGCTGGTAGTTTGCTGTGTCCCACAGGATATTTAGTAGTAGATAGAATCCTTTTGTCACAGATCTGCATAGACAGTTGCCACAGAAATTCTGTAGATACTGCTAAATGCCCAACAATGGGAAGACGATACTAAAAACAAGAACTACAATCCCAAAGTTAACAGTTTTATCCAGACCAGAAAATTTTGATCTAAATTGTGAAAATCAATGAAGTTCATCTATCTAGGAGTTTCGAGCTTCCCTTTACTATCACCAGTTAAAAAGAAACACAGATACTTCTTCCATTATCAATGTGAATCTTCCTTTCAGTCATATACTCAAGATACAGGAATTCTAATTTGGGGGATAATAAGCAAACTATATATGAAAAGATAGATTAAAAACTACAAAATAAAGAGAATATATGTCAAAACATCCAGATATCCCTAGGATTAAATAAATAAGGGACTGTAAGCCTGAGGAGAAAGCATATAGATTATGGTTACACTGAATTCAAATCTCAGCTTTCACAGTTCCTGTGGAAGACCAAAAACATGAGCCTTTTGCCACCTTCACCAAAAGTCAGAGAGTTAGAACTGATCTCTATTCTTTTAAGATTATTGTCTCTTTCTGCTTCAAACAAAGGTCCCACCTAGGTTTAGATTACAGAGGTCTGCTCTCTCAAGGTGATTGTCAACAGGTGTGGCTACTATCCAGATCCCGTATTTTAGAAATAGAAAAGTAGATCTGTTTCTATCTCAAACAAAAGTCTAAGGATCCAACTCCAAGTCCCTGCTCCCTTAAAGGGAAAACAATGATTCCAGGGAGTGGTTTACCTATAGAATGTTTTGGTGGAGGGTGTGAATGTTACTTGTCTTGTTCTAGCAACAAAATGTTTACCTAAGAATATAGCCCACAACCTTCAATTAGTATGTTCCTTTTATTATGTTAAAGCAGTTTTCTATCTTACTCCTAACTTTTATGGTTGGGGATATTTTAAGCAATTTGAAAATAAATGCAGGCAATTTCATTATTCACTGAAACTCCCTCTATCTTATGTTTTCTGTTTTATTAGTTTCACTTTTGTCTTCATGTCTTTTACTAACTCTTCTAAGCTTCATACCCCTACCATTACAGGTAAGTGGTATTTTTGTCAAAACTGGTCTCCTGAATGTGAGGTGACAGGTAAACCCCAAAACACACGGAAGTGTGGCCGGAAGTAAAAGAGAGTATATGAGGGACCCCGCAGGAAGAAAAATTACACCTCAGTTCTAGAGGTGAGTAATGAGCTGTCAGAAATAGAAAATAATAGATTGTTTAAAAGGGGAAAGAAAAAGACAAGGCAAAATATTAGGGGTAAAATTTATGAATAATATTTGTAAATATGGGACAAGAAAATAGTATTCAACTATCTGTACAGTTGCTTTGGTATATTTTGATAGCTAGAGGAACTGAAATGGAGCAGAAACAAAGGCAAGTATATTTAGAGTTTGTAAATATTGTATTTCTGCCCCCACACTGGCAGTGTATCCACTGGCACCTTAGGGCTGCTCCAGGACTCCAAGAGGCCAAAGTGAAGCCTAACCTTTGCCCCACATCAAGCTATAATGCCATGGTCATCAAGCCACAACCTCTGACACTGCTGAGAGGATGGGAAGAGTAAAAGAAGTGTGGCACGTGATTCAGTAATGGCCCAAGTTACTGCTGAGATTGTGGCAACCCACACATATGCTCGCCAACTGAATGAATCTGGCCAGCACTGTGCTGTGGAGCCAGAAAAGGCAGAAGATAGAAAAGTCTGAATGGTTGTACATCCCACAGCCAGTACCCAGGGCTGGTCAATTAAGGTATTGATGTGGAATTCCCACTGCATGCTGTGAATATTCTTTATTATCATTGGTTAATAAAGAAACCGTGTTGGCCTTTGACAAGGAAGAATGTAGCCAGGCTGGAAGAGATATATAGTGTAGGCAGAGTCAAAAGGATGCCATGTAGCTGCCAAAGGATAAGGACCCAGAGCCTATCCGGCAAGCCACAGCCTCATGGCAACACAGAAATTAATAGAAATAGGTTAATTTAAGATGTGTTAGTTAATAAGAAGCCTGACCTAATAGGCCAAATAGTGTTGTAATTAATATAGTTTCTATGTGTTTATTTGGGTCTGGGTGGTCAGGAATGAATAAGCAGTATCTGTTTACAAGTGGCACCCACAGATTTGGGACATTTAAGGTAGGCTGTTGGTACCTCTAAATGTTTGTTAGTTGCTTTATGTTCTTGTTCAGCCTGAATGGCAGGTGACCTTTGTGCATAGTACCTTATTACATCCCTCCCAGAATTATGACTTTCTGGGACTGCAAGAATGTTAATCTAGGTATTCCATTGTTATAGCAGGTCATGGCCCCATAAATTTATTGCAATATCAGCTACATATGACCTTAGCTTTCCTCTTTGACCTTCTGGCCCAAAGAGTTAACCCATCTCGTGCTTTGTTTAACTCAAGATATAGTTCCAATTCCTAGTAATTGAACATCTGCCTCTTGAAGAGGCCAATTTGGATGCCAAGATTCTGGAGTGATGATACTCACATCCGCTCCTGTGTCTATCAAGCCAACAATCATAATTCCATTTATACGCACTCTCAGCTTTGGTCTCTGATCATTTATAGAAGTTTGCCAAAATATATGCTTCTTATTTCCTATTTGAATTTCTGACTTATCCTCCAAATTTGAATGATCATTTGGAACATTATGATCTTGCACAGAAGGTTCTAGAGTTTTTAATTTTCCTGGTGTGACATGTCCTCCACAGTTACTGGGAACCACTGGGCCACTTTTGGCTTGGGGGCCTGCGAGAGGCCTCTCAAGGAGTTTCCTGATGGTATCTGGTTGCCTTATCTATCTGTTGTTGATCTACATTCATTGGTCCAATGTTGTCCTTTACCACACCTCCTACATATAACTGAAGGCCGAGGTTTTGTATTCCTGTCATTCCCATATGAAGTGTTATTCCTAGAAATTCCTTGCCTGGAATCCCTTTTCAGGTGTCCTAATTTACCACAATTA